>JBBPDA010163392.1:5273-18188 GCA_037974385.1 Arnoldichthys spilopterus | reverse complement strand
CTCTCTCTCTTTCTCTCTCTCTCTCTCTTTCTCTCTCTCTCTTTCTCTCTCTCTCTCTCTCTCTCTCTCTCTCTCTCATATCCAGTTCCCCTGTACCCAGATGTCTGTCCCTCTTAGCAAAGCACAGGACCGGCTAATTAAAACTGCTCTGGAATATGCCAGGAGCAGAGGCTCAACAAGATGTTGTGGCAGGATAATACTGTTTAAAGGGCATGCAGAATATAGGAACGCCAATGTGAACTCAGCATCACAACCAGGCAGCAAAGCTGGCCTAAGTAACCTGAGTGCATGTATTATGTTCATAGTACTATATGTATTCTGTTCTATTCAGTTGACAGTTTACTGGACTAATGACTCAGGTAGTGCAGTGGCATATATCATCTGTAGCACTATACTGGTACTGAACACAGGACTATTGATTTTTAGTGTTAGCAGCATTGAGACCTATTAGGCCTTCATTAATATACTGTGGTATTGAGTTCTTGTAGAAATTATCTCATTGTTACATTTAGTTTGGAAACTACATGGTTAAAACACCCAAGGGAAAAAGATCCAATTAGGATTTTTTTGCTCCATGGTATCTAGCTGCATACAGTCAAGCAAGCATTCCTACTGCTAAAGATTTCCAGAGCTGAAATACCCTAACATGTCAGATTAACTGCCAGCATCATTAGGAAGTGACAATTGGTTCAATAAATCACATTTTGCAATCACAATTTTGCTAAATCGTTTGTAAGATTTGATGCCTGATCATTGTTTCAGTTGGATGTAATGAAAAACAGCAACCTTTTTTTATGCCAGGGCCTTGAAGGACTCGATGCAAAATTGCAGCATGGTAAAATGTTAACATTTCTGTCACAAGCTTCAAATAAAACATGGAATGCCTATTGCAAGCTTCAGGTCTCCACGTTTAATCTAGAATGACCAAAGAATGATAATGTGAAATGCTGTTAGCTTAGCGCTAACATACTAGAAGAACTAGTGCTAGTAGAACGTAGCATGATTATATGTGTGTTTCTGACTGAACCGAAGGCCTAGCTCTAATAGCTCTAATTCACCACTGAAACATCTTTTTTTCTGAAAATCGAGTTTCTGTGTTGCCTTTGGTGGGTTCGTGTTTTTTGGCACAACCATCTAAGCATAATGATGTCACTTCCTATGAAAGGGTACGACCACTCAGCACATTAGCATTGTGTTTCGCGGCAGTATGAAAAGATCGCTAGGTTTATGTGACTCCTAGGAAGGGATGCCATTCCTTGGTCTTATAGTATGATAGGAGAGAAATAGGTGTAATTTACAGTGACTAAATCTGGGTGTAAACTGGGTAAAAATGAAAAAATAAAGAAGTTTGATTTGGTTAAAGCCCACGAGAAGAAAGCAGAGCGGAATGAGCTATGCTGGGTTTGTAATGCATTTTAGTACAAAACGTCAAAGAGAACATGTCTTCATTAATTTTTTTTTGCAAGTTTGAAGATAGTTAATGATTATTATGAATAGGTTATTAAACTCAAGTGAAAATACATTTCCAAAGGCCTGACAAGGAGCAACAAAGATATCATAAAGTCATAAAATGGAACTTCTTAGCACATTCAGCATCTGTAAACATAGGAAGTAAAGCTTCTCTTGAAGGCGTCTTGGTCAAAAATGCAAACTCAGAAGACACAGTTATGACCAGTCATCTGGACCAATCACAAAGCAGTACGGATGCTCTCATCTCAGTGTAATTTGGTTGTAAGTCGATTAAGTTTCTTATTAATATAATGAAGGGAAATTATCATCTGAAGATACAAATCAACCAAAATATATTGCCATATATGTACCTGGGTAAGTGTCACTGCCCACCTCTGTCTAGTATTTAACAATGTGTCAGCTTGGGGGATGCATCAGGATTCAAATGCAGACAAACACACATCAGAAATCAAACCTGACTTTTGCAGAGTTCTCTTAACTTCTATTTAACATTAAATTCGCTAGACCTAATTTTAACTGCAGAAAGGTAACACATGTATAAGCATGTTTCAGATGACAGCTTAGTTTTGTTCAAAAGATTCACTGTGTGTGTGCAAAAAAAAAAAATGAATCAAAACATCTGTTAAGTGGCTTAGCCATTTGTGGTGCTGTTTGAGGCTAATGCTTGACACGGATCATGCCAGTGACGAGCCATAAGGCTGGTTTAATGGAATTGGATTATGCAATCTCAGATCCAGTCTTATTTCATAGGCTTATCTAAATCACCTCACTCCTCCACCTGACACACTTCCCCCACTAGTGTGTAGGATAAATGTATTTTAAAGGTGGGTGAAAGTGTGGAGAACACAGTAGAAAGAAAGATAGCTAATGTTACTGTTGGAAGCCAAATACCTTTATAGAAGGAACATCAGTGTGACAACTGCCTTCAACTCATCGCTACAATGGAAAGAATGTATTACTCAAGCTAAATGGTGATGAGGAGGGCAACATAGGAAATCTAGATATCTCAGTTTGGCTCATTTTCTCTGGTTCAAAGGGTAAAAACTTGTCTTTTTTGTCTATTTTTTACTGACTAGGGACAAAATGAACAGCCGAGATTATAGCTACACTAATAGCTTAATTGCATGTATTAGCTTATAGATCTGAGTCTAGGCCAGTGCTCAGGATTGATTGGGCCAGTTGTATATAAGAGTGCCATTATCTTCTTTTGTACAGTTTTTAATTTTCCTTGTATTATTATTTTTTTACAATTTATTTCTACTTTTATTGTTTTATAAATATTATTTATGTCTGGGGAGACTTCCAGTCCAATAATTTAATTGCTGGTAATGATGTTCCATTGTTGTCTGTATATGACAATAAAACTTGAACTTGAAAACTTGAACTTGACATAAAAAACATTAATTCTGTCAAGCTTATGAGGCTGAGGAATACCATGCTGCACTGTTCTAGCACTACTGGATAACACAACAGAAATTCCTCCTTAAGTGTTACAGAGAAAACCTAGAGTGACATAGCTTGCAGAGCCCAGGCCAAACCACTAGCTCTGTAGCAAAGACAAGGTTAAGCTGCACCTTACTGAAATGGATCTTGGAAAATTGGCCATATAACACACACTGTGCAGAGAGCACTTTACTGTCTGATGGGATAAAGTCTCAAACGGTTCTGGTTTTTTTGTAATGTATCACTGTTTTTATAACCTTTTACCCAGTTTGTACTGTGTTTTTGTAATTAAAATGCACCATAGTGAGAATCTGAAGACAGATTCTCTTAAACCGCCTAGTGGGGTGGTACAGTTAACAATTCGAGGGAAAAAACATGTCTAACTGTGAACTTTATTTACAGTATGTCATTGAGAAAGAAAAAGAGAGAATTTAGGGCTTGTGCTGCCTGCAACCTCTTATCAGCAGTGAGAACGGTTTGGCTCTGGGAGTTCTCTCCGTTCATTCTTTTGCCAAATGGAGGTGCAGAAAGCTCTTCAGCCATGGGAAACGACTCATTATGGCCAAGCCTGACTCGCTCTGTGTCAGTCAAATCAGCTGGTGCCTCTGAAGGATGGCAGTCAGCAATCTCAGTCAATAACTCTCATCTCCAAGCCCCCAGCTGTGCTTCAAACAGCTCAAATGAAAGCGCTGTCTTTGCTGCTGATAAGCTACTGCAGACCAGAGGAATGCCATGCAAGCAATTAAAGCCCTGATGTAATTTTTCCACGCTGCCTTTGTGTCGGATGAGATGGGAGGAAACTGAGAAGTCACAAATGGATTTCATGTTGCTTATCGGGGGGCAGAGCACAATGGACGCTGTGAAATTGATCATTGAGTGGTTGTGTCTGAAGCACTGGCACTCTTGGCTGTTAAGCTACTCAGCTGCAAAAGAGCCATGTACTTGGTTCAGGGGCCACTGGGGGTGGCCAGAGTCTTTTAGCCCAGCTCATCTTTTGCAAATGAAATAATTTCTGTCATATTGCTATAGTGGTTTGTCATAGATGGGCTTAACTAAGTAAGACATTATAATATCTGATTCTACTGTCTATGTCTGGTGAAGACACTGGGAGCATTACATGAGTTAAATACCCATCATGATATTTAGGCCTTTACATTCAAATAGGTCGCACACTGAATTCAATTCATTTTAAATCATTTTTTTCAAAATAAAAATAGATTTTTCACAGACCTGTAATAAATATTAACACTCTATACTGTACTGTGATTTTTACCAGCTGCACAATTCACACCAATGATCATGGATGGCCATAATTTACTGAGGATAAAATAAAATAAAATGATTCCGCTTTTTGATTTGTAACTAACTGTTTAACACATTTATATATCTCTTTTTGTGATGGCTGACCAAAAGATGCAAGGAGGCTGGCTAAGTGTTCTGTCATGTCAGATTAGGAGACTGATGAGTCCAAATTAATATTTGTGGACCTGGACAATAATGATACAGAAGTAAGATAACTTTTTAGTGTTGAGTTTTTTGTTTTAGAGTAATACCCTTTGCTGTGTAAAATCTAATGCCCATATCCTGTGTTTTGTGAGATATAGTTAAAGATTGACTGTCCAATGTAAAAACAGCACAGAAATAAAAGCTGGAATGTATGGGTGATTATATATTGACTGTAATCTTGAATCACCAATAACTTGAATGTTTTTTAATTAACTCTTGTAGCTACAGGATTCTGC
This sequence comes from Arnoldichthys spilopterus, assembly GCA_037974385.1. NCBI lineage: Eukaryota > Metazoa > Chordata > Actinopteri > Characiformes > Lepidarchidae > Arnoldichthys > Arnoldichthys spilopterus. Next base: position 13,533 of record JBBPDA010163392.1, on the reverse strand, counting down.
TTTGGGGTTTTGGCAGGAAGACAATGTGCAGCTGAACGCTACAGATTTGACCGTCATCCAACTTGTATGTATGTGCTGCAAATTTCTTCAGACTTCTTTCTGGTTTCCTGATTGTTGCGTGTGCTGTTTGGTAGGTGGAATTATGTGTTTTCACTCTCACACTATCCTCGTTCCAAGCAGATGCTCAAGCACCATGTTTTAGGTCAGTGTAGGCCTTCATTCTTTGCTGGTAATGCATGACTTTACTGTGCACAAGCAGGGATGTGCACGCCTTTACGCTTGTTGCCTGTGCAATGGCCCATTTGCCATCTTTGGCTCATTTGTCCCTCCGTTTGGTAAAGCCACTGCCCCTCTGAAAGTCTGAGCATGTCACTGCACACAGGCATAGCAATAGGTGTGTCAGTGTTTGGCCCAGGAAGCATGAAGAGCTTAGTGCACATTTTGTGGCCATGGAGTAATTGGAAAAGGCACCCACCTGTAATGGCATGCAATGTAGCTTGGTATTTCATCAGGAATTCAGTGATGGTAGCCTTCCATGGCACAGAATTTAAAAAGAGCCATCTGCACTGTTTGATTAAGAACTTTATTGTGACATTGTTGTTGGATGGTACACCGACACACTATGTTTTATGATGCCATGCTCAATCAAGAGCTCCAATAAGGTGTTGCTTTGTACAAACAATTTCTTTGTGAGTTTTGTGGGCAAAGAAACAAGTGTATGCTGCAGTGTGACTTGCCATGCATATCGTAACACTAAAGAATCTTTCAATGAGGGCTTGTGAGTAATGGAAAGTACAGGGTCAGTTCTGGGCATACAGTTTTGCATTAAGTTGGCTTTCCTTCAGCAATGTGTTGGTGCCGAGTAGGAAGTTCTGTACATGAATAATAAGAAGAGTCAAGCTGAGACAGACAAGGTAATGAGTGAAGCAGTCATGTGTGCATCCAATTCTAGCTCAAAATCAGTAGAATGTTTGGGAGGTGTTAGCAGTGGAAGATACGATAGACAGTATGCTGTGTTGTTTTCTGAAACTGGTCAATACTGGACATCATACCAAAAGCACAGTGGTCTAGCAGATCGGTGTGCAACCATGCCTTTAGAGGCAAGCAATGTTGTGAGAGCTTGATGGTCCATGTGTAGGGTAAATCAATGTCCCCACAAGTAAGCATGCCATTTTTCGGTTGCCCTGATGCATCCGAGTGCTTCTTCTTCCATGACTGAATAATTCAGATTTAGAAAGCAAAATGCCACTGTGCCATCCAGGTGAACTTGCACAAGCACAGCACCTAGTCCAAATGCATCGGCGGACACCACAGTCATGTCAGTAATGCTGACCAAAGAGAAGTGCAGAGCTGTTTAATAGTAATGTTTTGACGTTTAAAGCCATGCTGAGCATCTGCAGTCAAGACAAATCATTGGTTCAGCCTCAGTTTTGCAGTTCGGAATGAACTTTTTAGTACCAGCCCATTAACCCAGAAGAAGAGAGCCATGTAGCTTCATCTGCAGGGGCAGGAGCATGCAGGACTACATCAATGCATTCTTTATGAGGTAGAATACCTTTAGCAGATACAGTGTGGCCTGTAAACTGGAGGCTGAATTGATTGTATCCTGCAGGCATCTCAGAACTGCTTCTAAGTCTTCTAATTTCACTGATTGTGTTCAGACGTATTTGTTTCATCTATGAAAATATCAGCAAGGTAGTTGTGTACACCGGAAAGTCCCTGCAGAATAGTTGCCATTAGCTGCTGAAATGTTGAAAGGGCAGAAGCCAGCCCATATGGGACATGTCAGAAATGGATCAGGCCATCATATGTACTAAAAGTGGTCAGATCTTGGCTCTGTTTATGCAGAGACACTAGGCGCTAGCCAGGTCAGCAGTAGAAAACGCACTAGAATTATAGAAGACAGCTTATGCACATATGGGTGTGGGCAGCAATCTGTAATGACTGCTTTGTTCGGCTCGCGAAGCATCCATTCTTTCAATCACCTCCACTTCAATCACCCTCAGTCCAGTAGCTTGTTAATTTCCTTTGTTACCTCTGCTCTTAAAGACAGTGGCAATCTGCACACCTTTTCCCATACAGCGAAGCGATATATCTGTTTTGAATGGTGCACAAATTGTTGGCACAACCAAGTGGAGAAGCTTGGGCAGCCAAGTGTTGCTGGAGTAGATTCAGAGCATTCACCAGATCCATGCCTGAAAACGAAGTGTCGTTTTTTACAACGAAAAAGTTAGCAAACACAGTGGCATCACCCCTAGACACCTCTGCAGAAAAACATCCTAGAACAGTTATGGGCTGTCTTGAATTAGTGACCAAGTTGTCCTCATGAAATTGTTTAATATATATTGAACTGTGTAACAGTGCAGTGTTAACATGTGTTCGGCATAAGCAAAACCTTATATACAGTATACTGAAAAGTCTGTTTTTGCACGAGTAGAGCCAAAGCAGCACACATGCAAAATGTCCCTTCTTTTTGTATAATTTGCCTATTTTATTCCTTTTGCATAAAATATTTGGGTCAGGGCATATGAGAACCAGACGTGTGTCTGACCCACCTTTGTAAAATGTACAAGAGGCCTTTGCATTGGGCTCTGATGTGGCTTGGGCATGCAGCTTAAATTGTCAGCATCATTGGTTTGTTTCCTGTGTGCTGTTTGCACAGACAGAGCTATAGCAGGGCTTTTAGCAGCGATGGACTTAGCATGTTCAACAGCCCACTTAATCTGTGTGGCAATAGTAATCACCTTTTCCAATGTAAAAAGTAACCTTTCGCTGATACAGGCACCCTGTGTGTTCTCAATGAACTGGCCATCAATCATTTAATCATGACTTTTTTTAACCAAAACTGTCAGCTTATGTAAAGCAGCTGTTTACTGCCCTACAGTCTTGTGTGACTACATTTTGTATGATGTGTGATGTTACATTGCAGCATTAGTTAGAGAAGTGAAGTGACTCTTTATCTCTTTTACAGCATCATCGTAAGTTGCTTCTGGGTCAGGTTAGAAGTTAAAAAAACTCCTCTGACCTTCTCTTTCCAGGCATGTAAGCACTTGTGCTGTTTTCCTGGCATCTGTTCCGGAGCTCCCCGTTGTGTGAATTGCCAGCAGATCATTTCTGAATATCTTCTGTCGTGTTTGAAACTGTAAGGCAGTGAGTGAGTGATAACTGGCTTTGAGTTAACTTCTTGCAGTCTCTTTCTGTCATCTGTCTCGTCATCTGCCAAATCAAGCTTACACAATTTGGGGGATATCTTTGATCAGTCTCTAAGCCCAAATTTATATATAAGCTCTTTTAGCCGCTCCTGTTTCTTTCACTTAAGCAACATTTCTAAACTGAGGACTGTAGTCTCAGAATCAGGACCGGAGATGCTTGTTCATCCTTTTATCTCTCCGTGCCTTGACTACTGTAATACTCTGTATGCATGTCTGAGCAAGTCCTCCCTTTCTCGGCTACAGTCTGATCTAGCTGGCGGGTGCGTATTACGCCCATTTTGTACTGCATTAGCTTCTGATTTATTGTAGAATTTGTTTTAAAATGTTGATGCACATGGTGTTTATTACTAGCGTCCTCCAACAATATACAACCTAATTATTCCTTAGGTCAATGCAACAGGGTCTTTAATTCGTCCCATGTGCTCAGTTAAAGACACAGTGCTCCAGAGCTGTGCACCATTGACTCAGCTAACAGCAGCTTAAGACATTTCCTCTATTTCCTTTATTCAATCATTTCATGAGCAAACATACGCTTTTTTCAAAACAATGAGACCTGTTACATGCTGTGAAGAAAATATCATTTGAAATCAATTACACACTCAAAATGTAGGTGTTTGTTAAGAAAGTACTTTGGTACAATGGAACTGTTGTCAAGTGTTTGGCAATGCTACTCTGGCTTTAGTAGCATGGTCTTTGTGGAAGCAAAACTTTCTAAAAACTAGAGAAGTAAACAACGAGGGCCTATCGTAGTGGTAGTGTAACTGGCCTCTGTGACCCAAAGGTTGCCGGTTCAAATTGTGGACCAGTACAAGTACCACTGTGGTACCCGTGAGCAAGGTACCATCCCCACGTCAGCTGCCCACTGCTCCTACATGGGTGGGTGAGGTCACATTTTGTTGTAGTGCACTGTGGTGTGTTTACAGTGACAAATACTCACTCATAATGTACCAAGCCTTTTGTTTCAAAGGCATATATGAGGTTTTCTTCCTGCTGCACTAGCTTAAAAGCTTATTTTATGAACTGTATGTTTGGTAAAATTAGCTTCTCTTTCTCATTCATAGGCATTTTAGGGAGAGGCCACACAAACCATGGGAGGATCATGCAAAAAGTGGTTTGAGATATTTCCACCTACATTTGTCTTTCAAAATGACCAAACTGTGCGAGACAGACCTTCCATGACAACAGAAGTTGTGCAGTCCTGGACTACAATGAGGCATGGGGCCCGAGCAAGTGCTAAAACTGTGTTTAGCACCCGAATAACACTATTTAAACTCCTGGGATCAGATGCTCATGTGTGAGAAGACACGACACAGCAGAAGCTAGATGTATGTGCAGTCTTTGGTCTGAAGTCTTTTTTTAGCCAATGTGGAATGAACAAGGTTTATAAACACCTCTATCTCTTTATTGCTGAACTTTTGTTTTCTGTTTTGTTTCGAGCTTGTTGACAAGTCTTATTTTAATGAGCCTCTGCCCCTTTGAGGAACCCAGGCTTCAAAGGGCGACTCATCCTCCACTGAGGAGCGAAGGTATGTTACAGTTCAATACATATACCCATCAGTTTTGTTCTGGATTGTGCACTGAGTGGAGAGATAATTTAGATGCTCAAACTGTGTAATTGATGTTAACTGCCTCGGGCAGGTAGCCAGCATCGTTCACTCAAGGACCCACAGGTGATTGGTCAGTGTGAGCTGACGGCCCAGCGCTAACCTATGGGTTTCTGGGAGTGACCTGGGAGTGACGACCTTAGCAGATGGTAGACGTCAAATCCATCTCAAATGCCTCCAGTGACTTTCAGCACGCCCTTGATCTTCATGATTTTACTTACTCTATCATGTTTGTCATCTTTTTTTTTGTCTTAAATTTTTTTTTTCATACCTCCAGCCATGGGGGCACCACATGCTGGTATGTGCGAATGTATCTGGATCATCTCAGTATGGTAGTCACAGACAGGATGTGCTTCATTCTGTAGTTGACGATATATCCAAATAAGGAAGGTTTCTCTTCGATATAAAAACACATACATTATCTCTAAAATCACAGGAGCCTCCGAATTATGTAATCATTAATTAGTGAAAATACAAACCCCATTTCCAGAAAACTTGGGATACAATAAATGCAATAAATTGTGGAATTACTTAATTGTGTTTTGTAAATATACACAAATTTAGAATTTGATGTTGCAACACATTTGACAAAAGTTATAACAGTTAAAATAAGATTGAAAAGTGCACAGAATATGCTAGGAACACCAGTTTGGAAAACTCTGCATTAATCAGGCTAAATTGTAGCAGGTGAGGTATCATGACTGTGTATTAAATAGCATCCATTAAAGGCTCAGTTTTTTTTACAAGCAAGGCTGGGTCTTGACTCACCTAAAATTCATGAGAGAATTGTTAGTCAGTTAGTTAGACAGCACTGCCTAATAAACCATCATGCTAGTGTGACAAATATAGCCACCGATATGAAGTTAACTCAGTCTCTCAATCTATATTAATTTACCTACAACCAACATAATGCTAAGTCTTATGCAATGAAACATAAATACGTGAATTGTTTATTCTCTTGAATCTTTATTTAACTGGAAAATGTACAAAGAAATGACTTTTACTCGATTGGCTGATTTGACATTTTTGTATTTTAGAAGACTTTAGTCCACTATAAACAGGTGAACTGGTAACAGGTGTGGGGATCATGACTGGGTATTGTTTTTGGCAAAAACAGACACTGAGTTCTCTGTGCCAAAGACAAAATGAACTATCCAGACTGTTATCAGTAAAAGTTTCAAAAGTCAACATCTGTCATAGTATGGGGGTACATCAGTGCCCATGGCATGGCTGACTTGCATGTGTGAGGATACCACTGATGAGTCTCTTGTGGATGCTTCTTTTATACTCAATCATTAGCCCCTGACCTGTTACCAGTTCTGCTGCTTATTTGTAAATGTTTAAAAATGGCGTAACCTCAATTTTTATAACTTTTGGAGTGATCTGCAGGCATCAGACTGCAATTATTATTTTTGGATTAAATTATAATTATATAGTTATAATAATTTAGTTAATTACTTAAATATAATTTACAAATTGCAGATTTCTATTTTTATTTCCAACTTTTCCAAAAAATGGCTTTGTGTGGACACAACTCCAACACTAAAAAAATGTGTTCATGAATTTTCATAAAGCCAGATTGCTATGAGGTGTTCAGTGCACAGTTTTAAGCCATTTGAGAAGACTGATTACATTTTTAAAACTTTTTTAAACATTTTTAACTAATTACTAGAATTACAGTACTTTCACTTCTGATAATTCAGTACATTGAGGACATCTGTATTTAAGGGTATATTTACTTTTACATAAGTACAAGAGCTGAGAACTTTGTCCACCTTTGATTCCTTGCATTTTAAGACAAAATTATTCCGTATGATAGAATTATGAAAAACATTGTGATCCTATGGTGCACTGAAATGTTTTGAGTGGCTTTTTAACCTGTGTTTGATATGAAAGCTCGCTGCAAACACTCTATAGCTATACAAGAACAAAAACAATTTTTAAAATTATAATCTTTTCTTCAAATGCTAGTGACCTTCACTCCCACAGAATGGAGTAAGTATCATGCTCATCTCATTTCAGTGTCTAAAGTCACTAAATCTGGCTGAGATAAGCTACAACATTCGACACTCCCAATATTAAAATAAAGGGTATTGCTATTTCCATTTTATGTCTGGAAGGCTTTCCATCCATCCATCCATTTCCAAACCACTTCTTCCATTTCGGGGCATGGGGAAGCTGAAGCCAATCCCAGCTGACTAAAGGCCACTCACACGCACACTCACAGCTATGGGTATTTAGAGTATCCAATCAACCTACTGCAGCCACTGGACAGTGGAAGGAAACCCACACAAACACGGGGAGAGCTTGCAAACTCCACCCGGAAAGGCACCCATGGCCAACCTGGGGATCGAACCCAGGACTTTCTTGCTGTGAGTAGACATTGCTAACCACTGCATTACTCTGCCGCCCCTGGAAGGCTTTTAAAGGTAGAAAAACAATCTGGTGACAGATAAATACATTTAAAAAATAGGAAATCCAGAATGCTTTAAGTTCCTATGATCAGCATGTCTCTCTCTCTCTCTCTCTCTCTCTCTCTCTTATATATACACTGTATATATCTTTCCCACAATAAGATGATAACAGCATAGTTCTGTACTGAGTTAGCTATGTTTATAATGAATGAAGGTTCATACCAGTCCTCGCTCATCAACGGCTGCTGCTGGACACAGATCAGCATTTGCGTTGATGCTGGAGGTGTTTGTGTGTGAATGACATCTGGAGGCGACAGCAGTGATGGAGGTGTCCGAGCTGAAGTGTGTTTATTCTGGGCTTGATGATGACAGAACTCTCTAGGAGAGACTTTTTGCAGAGTTTCGCTAGAAGGTCATGTAGAAGCCCTGCGGTTCCTCCACGATCTTTCAGTTCCACCTGAGCCTGATCAAATAGCTGCAAGGAAGAGCGGTTTAGGAGGTATTCGTTTGAGTCTTAATAAGGAACTCCCCCTCAGTTTCTCATTTTTTCCTGTCTCCTCTATTTCTTGCTGTTTTTCATTCTTACTTTCCATTTTCTCCACCAACCTTCCTCTCTCCTTCTCACTGCATAATTCAGGGATTCTCTTTAATGTGTTCACCCTTTATCAGTCCATTGTGCTTCCTTTCTTTGTTTACCCCATTCTTTCTTTCTTTTCACTTCTTTCATCTTATTTTGCTTGTTCACCCCACAGCAATATGCTATATTGGTGAGCCTTATGAGAAACACAGTAAAACAAGTAGTCTACAACTATCAGCCCTTGGACTCTCATGCCTCTATCTTTACATAACATATGGTACATATCGAGGCAGTGGTGGTGTAGCAGTTAGGGAGTTGCCCGTGTTACCTGAAGGTCACTGGTTCAAAGCCCAGACTGGTACAAGGGCCACTGAGGTACCTGTGAGCAAGGTACTGTCCCCAAGCACTGTTCCTTGGGAACTGCTCACGTCAGCTGCCCACTGCTCCTACATG
>JBBPDA010163364.1:0-18196 GCA_037974385.1 Arnoldichthys spilopterus | reverse complement strand
ACGCTTGATTGTTTCCTCTGTCTTGGAAGTCGCTTTGGATAAAAGTGTCAGCCAAATGAATAAATGTAAATGTAAATCTACCATTGGCTCCTCTTGAAGTAAAATTCCTTTAAAATAATACATTTATAAAAATAAATCCAATATGGAGTCTGTTTTTACATTTGTAAACCCATCATCACTAAATAGAGGAGGCAATGCTTCCAATTTTCATGAAGAATGTAAAAAATATGACTAAACTTTAAGTCAGTAGACATCACCTAAAGCTCTTTCTTTTTTTCACAATGCTGCAGTCTGAAAGGGGAGACATTTGGGGGGATGCTGTGTTTACATATGTTCCAATCACAGCAAAAAAAATAAATGATTTAAGATGTAAATAACCCCCCACAAACATTATAAGTGGACTTAAGCAGTGAAAGAAAATGCTAAAGGGAGATTGTAGGATATGAGCCCTTAATGGCCATGTAATAACCTAGAAATGCAAATGTGTAAAATCTGAATCTGCCTAAATGTCTGCTGTGTGACAAGAATTCAGTAACTGTGACATCATAGTTTATATATATGGAAGAGCAGGATCTTCCCCATGGCTCTCTGCCCAGTCAAGGTAATAGCTGACCCTTTGCTTGTGCCACTGGACTATTTTCTTATTGATAGATGGCTTTTTACTGCCTGTGTGCTTTTCTGTGCCAACACATCATCCATCTCTGATGCAAATTGAGATCAGGCTGCGGGTACCACGAATAGGACTGACTGCAGTGACATCAAAATCTGGCCACCAACTCTGTATCGAGCTACCCTGCATCAGTACATTAGAACACTGTGTTTAGGTGGGAAATGAATAAATTAAGGCTTGTGGGTAGTGGAGTTAAATAAGCTTGGAGAGTTCCTGGATGCATATGGTAAACCTCCAGCATTAGAGTGCACTTTGATCTACTCTTGTCTAAATTGAGTTTGACTGCCAGTTGGAATTCATTTAATCCTTTAGCAACAGAGCATTTGATTTGCTATTCGGAATTAGGGTGGGGTTGTAGGATATCACAATCTTTGTACCCACCCATATGTAATTACTTTTAATTGGCTGTATCCTTAGGTCATACCCAGAGACTTCTGCTTCGACTGTACACAAAGGAAATTCTGGGAAATAAAGAGAGTTACTGTTCAAGTGGCTTATTTATTAAGATGTAGTGAAATGTACCCTGAACGTTCCTGAGACTGTGCATTTAAAAAAAAAAAATTTGAAGTAAAAATTGTACAAAGAATAGAATATGAATTATAAAATAAAATAGGCAGGTAAAAAAAAAGAAGAAAACATAATAAATAGGAGGCTACACTAAACTATAAACCTAACAATACAGTATAGAAAGTTACACAGTAATACACACCCTTAACAATATATATATATACAGAAATGAATTTTAGTCTACAGAGGAATGTACAGGATATAGAAAGTGCAGTTTAGCTACATGTGCAAATAACAGTGCAATTGTCAATATACAGACAGATGAGTTAGTTGAAGGCAGAGCAATGCCATGTTTGGGTTAAATACAGGATACAGTGAGGTGTATAGTCCGTGTCCATGTGAGACCTACTGTGTGAAACCTGTTGACTCCTAGTAACTTGACTGAGAATGCTACTTAAGACCCATCTGTTTTCAAAGTACTGGAATGATGCCCCACTACTTTTTTGATTTACTGACCCATAAGCAGACTGTCACTGCCTGACAAGTAGAAACTTGTTCTAATTTGTGTTCAGTTAGAAGACTACCTCAGCTGTGTGATCCAATAAATGTTTTCACTAAAGCATAAAAACTAGTTCCTAAATGTAATTTCAAGAATTTATTTGGGTGACCTTATCTAGAATTAAAAAGTGAGCTAGCAAATGTAGCTATTAAGGTGGAAACCAGTGAAGCGTGAAGGTTCAAAACACAGGACACTTGTCATGTGTAATGATCTGTGGATCCCAAAGGAATATTTGGACACAAGTGCAAGTAAAATTGAGGATTTTAATGAAAAAGTTTAGGTATTCGAAAAAGAGTTAAAAAAACACGGTGAACAGGAGTATCAAAGATAAAGCAGAATTGTAGTCCAGTTCCAGGCAAAAGAGGTCAAACAACATGGCAAACAGGTACAACAAAGGCAAGGCAAAAACGTGGTCCAGAAACATGCAAAAGGTCAAAAAACAGCGAACAGGAATAACACGGGCTAGGCAAACGGGTAATCCAGAAAGAGTTCAAAACCAGGTAATCAAACACAATTCAAAACCGTTTTGAATCGAAGATAGACTTACGAAACATCACAACATAGTGCGGGTCTCTCTCTCTTTTGAAAGCCTGCCCTGATGTCCCCCAAAGGAGTACCACCTGGGAGGGGCGTGACCGGGCCGGTTAATATTCTGGGCATGCGGACCGCTCACGGCAACAAGGGGGAGCCAAAGCTCCCCTTACATCATGAATACATTTACTGGGACACAGCATTAAATTATAGCTACAACAGTCTGTATGTGGAGCTAAAATTTATACTTAATGGCACAGGTGTTTATGATTCATTGTTACAGTTTATTTAGCACTGGTTTTTTATTGTTGTTTATGATGTTTTTTCACAGAAATTTTAGACAAACTTACAATTGTTTAATTGTTGCGGTTCATACACTTCAACCTCTTTTTAATTGCCTCCCTTGTGGTTGTGCGTAATGGAAGTTTCATTATCCAAATAATTTGTTAAATAATATTTAGAATTCAATCAAAATATTTTCCAATTTTTTCATTATAATAAAAAATCCTAAAATTCAAGTATAAACAAAGAAAACATCTACACAGTGCAAAATCAACAGTACTGCCATCTTGGATCGGTCAATCCCCCTGCTAGACTGCACAGTGTACCATTACTGTGTGTCAGTTTAAGAAACAATGAACAAAATTAAACAGTTTAAGCAATATAACACTCAGGAAGTATGTGAATGTATCGAGAATGTAGTGACTGATGTGTGTGTTTTGTGTGTATATATGAATATGTGGAAGGTGAAGCACAAAACACCTGGTAACTTTATTATTTGGTTCTGTATTGAGCCAATGTTATTTTAACATATACAGAGTATAATCACTCAATATAAAATGTAATATAAAATGTATAATGTTTATTAGACTGATTGGTATTATTGTGCAAATTTAAGCCAAAATCCTCTTCCCACAGTGCATCCCAAACTACAATACCTACACAGTACATCCAAACATCAAAAATTATGTAACATACTACCACATTGAAGAAATGTATTGTTATTACATACTGCCAGTCATCAGCTGTTTAGCAATGATCTGTAAACATTTCACTCAGCTGAATACAGGATATGTTGGGTGCCCAAATAAGCTTGTAAATATTAGGTCTAGGTATGTTGGAATTAGCTGTCGAGGCCTGTACATTACCAGGAATGGACTTGGGCATCACGGGTCAAGGCAGCTTAAAAATCACTGTTCATTTCATTTCATTTTTTTTCATCAATGAAAAACGAATGATCAAATGATCAGTTTTGTTCAGTACCTTTTTGTGCTGACATTAAATTTAGTATTATTCTATGGATTCTTTGTGATCTGAAAGACAACTATGTGCAAAAGGCAGTAGTCAGTGTAGTAATAAGTAACACTGCATGTTGAACATCGTGAACAGGATGTTTTTAAAAGTGAAGACCAAGAAGAAATGTCTTCAGTGAAAGAATTTAACCATGTTCAACATGTGATACTGAAACAAAAACAAACAGGCGGACACAGTAACAGATTACACTGACACAAAGTTGGACAATACTAAGAGTTTTAAACATCATACCTGCCACTAGCAAAATTTCAGCAACAGTAGACTCTTATGTACCTACAGCTGGAGAAAATGGCAGGAATGGCTGCTTCTTTGTTGAAAGGCACAAACAAAAATAGCCAGGCATGTCAAAAGCCATGAAAAAGATTGCAAAACAAACTGCAAAGTTCTTTTAGCTTTTTTACAGGCTCCAAAAAAGAAAACAATTAAAAAATGAAACTGCATGTGTTGTTCGAAATGACCCTGTGCTTCTACAGTTTGGTCAATGTCTTTGGGACATGACAAAGCCCAAGGCTTGGCTACCTAAACCAAAAAAATCAGTGAGCTGACTCAGTTCTTAATTACCATGCATAAAAATGAGGCTTTCCTGAACTTAGAGGATTCTATAAAGCCTGCAAACTTTAGGAGTGCTGTTAATGCAGCAAAAGAAGTGGAGATCAAAATACATATGGCACATCCAGCTTTGCCATGAAGATTAGCTACTCTTTGCTAAATGCGAGCCATATCATTCGCTGCAATTCCATTATGGCTGATGATGAAGATCTTAGAATGTCAGGAGAAACATTTCAAATACTTTACCAGGCAAAGTTATCTGAGTATATTTATCACTCTGCTTGGAGTACCATAACCAAAAAAATAAATAAATTCATTAAACCAGTAAAAATACCTCACACCCAAGATATTCAAAAACTTCACAAACATCCAAAGCATAGAGCAGAATTAGCATTAAATACCCTGAATAGGGTATTTAAAAGGGTATGTGCAGTGCTACGCTGATCTAGCAAGGACAATGCTGGCACAGATTACTCTTTTCAACAGACAATGTTCAGTAGAGGTCTTAAAGATCTGGCAGAAAAATGTCCTACTCCCATAAAAAAAAATTGTGGTTGTCAGTCTATGAAACGAAGCTGTGCAGTCACTTTTCTTGTGTTGAACTGATGTGCAAGAAGAACCACAATGTTGCAGTTTTGATCAATATTAAAACTGTCAAGGCACTACAACTATTTGTAACAAGGAGAAAGGAAAACAAAAATGTTCCAGAGCAAAATGTCTACCTGTTTGTCATTCCAAATGCCATATTGGGGGACTTCGCATACTGTGTTGTAGCAGTTGTAGCATCTTGTTCATCTCATTGTGTTTTCTGGAAAACCTGAATGGATGAAATATTGTGTACTGGGCTGCGGTAGCAGATCACATGACCAGAGCCCAAAAAAAGATGACGGGATTTCATTTTATCATATGGCGTTATGGAGGCAACGGGAAGTAGTACAGGTAAGAAAGGTTATGATGAGACGTCGGATGGCCTGGGTGTCTGAAGTAAGACGCAAAAACATCACATTTGTTTACATCCATGAATCAACAAGTGTGTGCTCTCTACATTTTCCTTTTGGTAGGTGTTCATTTAAAAATACATTACACTGAATAGCCAGCTAACTTGCTGATTGTAATGAACTACATTCATTAACCTTTACTCATACACATAAACATGCTTTCCTACCTGGCTGGATTTACCCCACATACCTCTTAATGTTGGTTTTGCCTTTTGTGACAAACCAGCATATGAAAAGCAAGTCGCACATCCAGAGTGTGCACCATCGTTATAGCATCTCCTCTGTGCAATACTTTCAACAAGATTGTGACTGTTTGTTGTGCTCTAACGTGTCCCAGTGTTACACCATACACTCATAAAACAACAAATTCCGCAAAGCTCACTCCTTAATGAGTTACTGCCATCATGTAACCAGCAAGGTTTTATATATATATATAGTTTTACTGTTTTTGTAATTGATAATCTATTCACATTTTGAAGATAAATGTTTTTTTTGCTTTTGTTACTGCTCCTTTTGCTTAAACGAGATGAGTTAAATAAATGATTGTCCTGAATATTTTCAGACTCGTCTTTTTCTTCCACAATGCCCAGTTTCAAAGGGAATTCATGAGGTCGCTGAGAGTGCAAGACCTAGATAATCAGATGACAGATGAGATTAATATAAACAGGTAAGTGTAAAGGAGGTATGCCTGACAATTATGAATGCATAACAGGTATATGTTAGAAGTTGTATGTAGTAAATTCAACCAGGTAGAGACACACAAGCAAAACACTTGTTCATAATGGCAGATACCTTAGCAGTGACGATGCTGTAGTCGCAGACAGCCGGTTTATAGTCATCGATCCATCCGTTCACAAAGTGACTGGGTGCTTGTAAAGACTTGTGGCTTTTAAAATCCTGACAAGGTGTATGTACTTACACCAAAAAAATGGTAGGTGCTGATGTCCGTGACAGAAACGGCTGGCAGCAAATCGAAGTCTGAACTCCATTCATGACTTTTTAAGCTCGTAAGGATCTAAATTGTTGACCAGAGAAATTTTATAACCCTAACGTGTCTTCTCTTGTGAGCTTCTCTCTATAGGTCCTGTGCTTGTCCTGACCATAAACAACAGCTAACAAATGGTGCAGAAAAAAAAGAACTACTGTTTGTAATTGCAAACTACAAAGTGCATATATATAGTTAGTGGAGCTGATAAAATGGTGAGTGCAGATATGCAGCAGGTGTTGCGGAGGCTATAAATGAAATCTGCAGGCTGAGTGGGCATCGGTCAGAATGGTAAGTACGATCAGCCTTTTTATTAAAGATTGTTACACTGCATGTAACCCTGAACACTCATTTATAGTGACGGTCTGAAAAGCATGGAGTGTGGTTCTGAAAATAAACAGAAGAAAATCAACATAAACTTCTCAGCTACAGACTAAAAGGGGGTGCTGCAGCAGCATTAGCTGAATAGAGCTAAACAGAGCTAACACACTGCACTGGTTTAAATTGTACTGAACATGGGAGCACCAGCTTGAACTTTTTACCATCCACTCCACATGGCTCAGCATCCATCTCAATGCAACCATGACCAGAAATATGGCTTAAGTAGCAGTACAAATTGACCCGATCCTAACAGTCCACCTTAACAGTAGAAAACAGGCGACTGGTCCACCTTAGCCGTGATGAACAGCAAACTCAGTAAAATATATGCGATTAAGGCATAAAACCTCAACAAAAACAGTGTGTAAACACATACATTGTCAAGCTACTTATCGTTGTACGCACACACTATTCCTTGACTCTGATCTTTTTTTCAATCATTTATTCAAAAAAACCACTAACAGAAACCAGGTACATACTTTGCTTCAGACACTTGTAGGTGTCTCTGATACATGCTTGGTTTAATGTTCGACCATTCTTTAATGCAAAAATGCCTTTAGTTTACTTCCAGATGTTTGAGTTTCCGTGCAAGATCTGCCATTTTCAAATTCCCCATTTCGTGTCATTTTAGTAAAACAATACCCCATTTTTTTCTTCTTTTTGAGCAATTTGTTATTGTGCTTAGGATCAAGCTTATTGAATGTCTCATTGTCTTGTTCTGTTCTGGAACGAAGCAGCTGGGTGATATAACTGAATGACGTTCATCCTTTTCACCCTTATAAGCTTTTAATTGATTTTCGATGTTCAGTTTGTGATTTCAGCAGTTCACAATCTTTGGGGAAGACACTGTGAACTGCCTTTTTTGTTGTTGTTGCTGCTGCTTCTGTCTGTGTAGATCACCAAAGTAAATGAAGTAATCTGTGGAATTTATAAAAAAAAAACAACATTTCTCTCTATGGTTTTGATAAGGCATAAAGACACATTAAAGTTGCAACATGTGATAAAATCCGAGGAGCTTTAGACATCTGGATGGCAAGCACACTTCCTCTCCTCAATCATTTTAGCAGTGCTTTACCAAGGTCATATCTGGACGAGTCCTGAAGTCCCTTATAAAGTCAGTCAAGAATTCTCCCAAGATGTGAGTGGAGAATAGATCATTGGCGTTCAATGACCTGTACTCTCAGTGTTCTTCACCTGTTAAAAGTTGCATGGCTATAGAACTGGCATGGGTTACTTGAACAAGAGGATATCGTCATAGATCTGCATACATCAGCCAGTGACTTTTCTCCATTCAATATCCCGTAGTACACTTGGCCAAAGTATATTTTAAAAAAGGGCTCATTCGTACCACTCTATGAGGATGGGGCACATAACCCTCTTTATTGCCAGAGTCCATATGCCCTTTTTTAAAAGATCTGGTCATTTGTTTCTGTAAAGGGCTCAGGGTGGCATGGATGAGGTTGGACACAAGAGCAAGCAAGTTCCATGGTTGTTTGGGCCTTTTTAATGATCAACTCAACATAAGACAATAATATTCACAACAAAACAAAGGAAAGAGCAAAGCTCAGAAAAACAAAAAGGTTAAAAAAACAAACAGAGGTAACATATATAATGCTTCCACAAGGAGCCACACACATGGGGTATAAATACACACAGGGGAAGGCAAACACCTGAGAATACTGATGAGACAAGACAGTGAACAGGTCTCACATGGGATACATGCGCACACAGGGAAGAGACCAACCAATGACATAGTCAGACACAAGACGGCAGAGCAAACAGGTGGGGCCAGAACAGGACAAACCAATGGGACTCCAAGAAGTCCTTATAAGACAAGTGGGGTGTGACAACTAGGTGAAGATGACATGGCATGAGAGGGAAACAGGGGAGGAGCTGGGAAACAAGAGTAGAGTTGAAAATAACATTCTGAAGGGCTCAGGAGAGCCCATCAAGGGAGCTGGGGTAGAAACCAAGCAAAGGGAAGAAAAATGGAAGAAAAGAAAACAGAAGACATTACAGTTTCGGCAGAAAAATATCTAACTTTACCAGGCATGGCATGTACCGTGTAGGGCCTCATGTGATGCTTTGGGGTGAAAGTATATGTACATATGACCTGAAGTGGGGTTTACAGATGGTAGGGTGCTCATCCTTTTACTAGGATGGCTACTGCATTATTGAATGAGAGAAGATGATGCACATCATACACTTGAGGAGAAGCACACGTTAAATATAGTGACTGGTCAGCCACTAGGTTGCTTCATAGCCTCATCAACCTCAACAGTGTTGCCTTTTTTCTGGACAACTGGACTTACTGAGTGTTTTTTCCTTCACGGCAGACATCATAACAGGTTCAATGATGAAGCAGTGTATTTGGCTGGCAAGAATGAAGTAATATTTTACTCCAAATATTATCAGGGCTAGAAAATTCATGTTTATCTAGGGCACTATTTGGCACTTAAAAATACCAAGGGTCTGGGCAATGAGAGCTCCAAATGGACAGGTTGACTGTGCATAAAAAGAAAAGAAAAAACATGAGTCAAAAACAATTACCATTACCTCACTAGGAACCAACATTGTCTCTCACTTTTAGTCCTACTATACAGAGTTAGAGAAAGAACACAGCTCCAGTACTTGAGTCAAAGTACAGACACCCCTGGTCAAATACTTCTCTGCTACAGTAAAAATTGTTAAGGTACTGAACTCCTTGTTTTTAAAAAAAGGCTTAAGTATTTAAAAGTGCAGTTTCTTTTTAATGTCCGTGCATTGTTGTGTTGTTCCCACACTTCTTTTACAGAAGCTAAAGACTCAGAGCCAGCCTTGTGGATGACTCAACACTCATGTGAATAAGGTAGAATTAAAAAAATTCTGAAATTTGTACAAAGCCAATAGAAACAGTTAAATCAACAATGAAAACCTTTAATGTAAAAACCTAATGTAAAAATTTAGGTGAACCAGAGGAACCAGTTAACTTAAAAGCAGCGGAGACATACAGGTCCCAAAACAATGAATTGGCACATCCACTGAAAGTTATTTTGGCACACATGGCATAATACTGCAGCTGCTATGAGCACTGAACTTTGTATAAATTTTTTTTTTCCTGGGATTAAACATGCTGCCTCAGGCTGGACAAATTCTGACAATCTTTGTGCACAGTTACCAGCCTTTCTAATTGGTTGATTTGTAGTTCTAATAACTACATTTCTCAAACAATTTTACATTGTAACATTAAGTCCTCATTTAAAAGAGACTAAAGATAAAACAGTGCTGAGAGGAAAAAAACTTAATATATTAAGAAACAAACTTAAGTCATACCAAGATACAGCTCTATGCACAGCTTTTATGCACAGCTCTGGCCAGAATAGACACAGTACCCTTAAGATACAATTAAAGACTTCATGACTAAAGAAGCAAAAGCAAGATGAACAATTAAGTTTAACTTGCCTCGGTAATAAGTATCAATCTATAAACTATCAATCACATTGCATGCATGGAGAAAGAAATGTATATAAGCATTGTTCCTGTAGATCACCTAAAACCAAAACCACTCAACCCTAAATAATAGGCATGAGATTTCAAATGGTTTCATAAATGCTTCATGTGATATTAAATCTGGCCCGTCTATGAAATTCATTACTGCAGTAAGGAGAAAATTAGCTTGAAATTAATTTTTTGTTTACCTAGAGTTATATTTGCCCTGTTTTTGGGGTGAATGAATGAATGAAATGAATGGGTGCTTGAATTTAATGTGATGTGAAATAGCAGTGATGCTTTCTGGCAAAGCACCTTGATTATTCAAAAATTAACATTGCAAAATATATCAAATTTGTCAAAGACCTGTTCACTGTGATCATTGAATCACACTTTCATCCTCATATTTGACACTTAAGTACACTAGATCTTCTAATTAACTTACCCCTACTTGGTCTCTTCCAGCCCCTCCCACAATAACCTAAAAAGAGAGAGCAAACACTTTGTGATCACTCATGTAATTTTGTCAGCAAATAGCTTACCATGATACAGTATGATGTAAAGTTTGATATGGAAGGGGCCTGTGGTTGTAGTGTGCTACGAGAAGAAAGAACTTTAATCAGAGGGCATAACCATCAACATAGCATGCCCATGAATGGAGCTGATCATTGCATCCTTCTCCCTCAATATCATTAACCTCCGGGGACCCAGAAGAAACAAAATTGACATTTTTTAGATAATCAAAGTATTGTGGTTGAAGGAAACATTTCTGCAAAAAAAGTTATTTATCATATCTCCCTTGTAGTGGACATCAGGTCTTGTTGACAGAATGTAATGAGGCCATTTAATCACAATTGTTTTCGTGTGGATTCTGTAACAATTTCTTTTCATGACATGAACATTAGAACAGATTAAAGAAACATCTGATCTTTAAAACATAATTTAAATAATTAACATCTCATGTAACTTTTTTGGCACTGCGGTGCAGTTATTAGCGCTGTTGCCTCACAGCAAAAAGATCCTGGGTTTCGATCCCCGGGTCAGCCATGGGTACCTTTCTGTGTGGAGTTTGCAAGCTCTCCCTGTGTTCACGTGGGTTTCCTCTGGGTGCTCCGGTGTCCTCCCATAGACCAAAGGCATGCAATAGGTTCATTGCAATGCCCAGCAATGGGTTGACCTCCTGTCCTGGTAGTTCCTTGCCTTGGGCATGTAGTCAGCTGGGATTGGTTCCAGCTTCTCCACAACCCGAAATAGGAGAGGTAGTTTAAAAAAAATGGATAGATGAATATAACATTTTTGTTAAAAAAAACCCAACCAACCAAACAAACAAAAAACAGTAATCTGGCACTGCTGTCTACTAGAAAGGACACTGAATAAAAGTCTTGTCTTGAGTTGAAACTGTAGTACATTTCTGAAACTGGAGTTAAGACTCTTGTATCGAAGAATTGATGTGATTATTAGCAGTAGAAACAGAATATCTACAAAAACATTGATCATTCCCATCTGTGGAATTTCATTTCCATTGTGTTTTTTCTCTTTTGTCATCTACAACAGGGCTCAGATAGATTGCATAAATTAGGCTTGACCTAGAGGTCTCAGAATCATGTCCCCCACAGATAAACATGGACAAACATGAATTGCCAGGTTAATGTGTGCTGTAGATGAGGAGAAACAAAAGACTAAATGGGTGAGTTGCACTGTCTGCACAGAAGAACATCTATTTGAAGCTACTAACATACTGATCAATGTGCTCCATACACTGGATGTACAAGCCAATAACTGGCTCTTCAGCAAATGCTCTATTCTTTCCTTCTCCAACCACTACAAATAGGGGATAGAATGTACCACAGGAGTTATCCAGAGGGGATCAGGGTTGCTGTGAGTCCTAGATGAGGAGAAGCAAACAAATAAATGGTTATGTTGCACTGTCTGCAAAGGAAAACATTGATTTGAAGCTACTATTATACTGTTCAATGAGCTCTGTACACTGGATGTACCAACCGAATAACAGGGGAGGCGGGGTGGGGTGGAGATAGGGGTGTGGAATGCAGCTGGGGTGCTCCATTAGATTTGGAGGGTTCTGCAAGTCCTAGATGAATATAGCACACAAGCAATCTGCATACCAAATGAAAAGGAAATATGAAACTACTTTAATCATATGATTAATATTCCCTCTCAGTATGAAACAACAAATTAATGTCATTACCATCTGTTGATCTCACCATGTGGCCAAGAGATTGCTGAGGCATATGGGGTATATAAAGCCAGCAAAAAGTATATACAGAACAGCAAAGAAACACAGAATTAGCAGTGGATGAGATTCAGTTTTGTTGAAAAGAACTTTTTGTAGTGTAATGTTTAAACATACTGGTAAAATTGAATTCTTTGTAAGCAAATCAGTATCTACACTTAAGTAACACAGCTTACTGTGGTTTGGCTTTGTAACGTTTTCTTCATTTTTCAAAACAAACACAAAAATCACACTTGTGACAAAAAAAATAAATAAATAAAAAAAATCACACAGACACACACACGACTTGTAGTCAAGACCGTCTAAACCAAAACCAAGACACTACCAAGACCAATACAGACCAAGTCAAGACCAAGACCAATACAGAGATGAGACCGAGACCGAAAAACAAAGATTCCCTTAACTTTTGTGTGCTGTTGAGGACTGGTCCCAAAGTCATCTCACAAAACAGCAAACACCTCCAACAACTGTCTAAAGAATGAGAAATATGTAACTGATTTCAATTATACTTCATTTGTAGATGAAATTGTAATATCAAATTAAAGATACAAAATTATAAACTAGAAATTGCATCATGTCCAATTGTAGTAGTACTAGCCACTGTTCACTGTATGATATCAAAGAGAGAGAGAGAGAATATTTTTTAGAGATAAGGGAGAGAGAGAAAACAGTTCACATTTTAAAATAGTGGTTGATTGCACTTTAGGAAAACTAAAGATTGAAACATCTTATAGCCTAGCCGTGTGCGGTGGGGTCTCATTAGAATGCCTCCTCTAAAAAACTTTCAACTGGGGACTGGGGAAACATTATTTGTTTTTTGACCAAAATGTTGAGTGCATCACAGTCACAGTCATTTATACAATAGAATCTAATAATATGCTGTTCTATGAATCCAAACTTTATGACAGGCAAGTTCGCTGACATTATTTCTGTAGCTGACTAGGCTTACTGCTCACTGTGATACTGGATCTAATGGGTTGCGTTTGAAGGGCTCAAAAGGCAAAATAATAAAAATGTTGCTTAGTGATGGGAAGTTTGGCTCTTTTCAGAGAGCCGGCTCTTGTGTCACGGCTCCCAAAGAGCCGGTTCTTTCGACTCCCAAACGACTCTTACTTTATCATCTGTAGCCTCATATTTTAGCCTAACGTGGCAAATATAAATGCTTTGTGTGTTGATAAACCTTTTTGCGTGTAGTGTTTTTATGAAAAGGCCTTATAATTGCCGCAGAAACTGATGTGTCTGTGCAGGTTTGTGGTGTAACCTGTTCTTACTGTGTTTTTTTCATTTTACAGTGAAGGCTCTGCTCTGCTATTCCCAATATCTTTAAACTGCAGCCAGATGCTGCTTCGTTTACGGGTCGTGTTTTTGCGACGCTCTTCTGATTCACTACAAAGCATCGCCTTTTAGAGCTGATGCTTTTGCGCATGACACATCACTAATGTTGCATTATCGAACGTTATGCTGTGTGTCATGGATACTGTTGGCTCCAAATCTCCCAACCACTATGTTGACCTGAGACAGCAAGACAAAGACAGTGAGACCAAGACAAGACCGAGGGATCCGAGACCAAGACCAAAAACCGTTGAGACTGTGACAAGACCAAGTAAAAGTGGTCGAGACCAAGACCGGTCTCGAGACATCCAACTCTAACACACACACAAAGCACAAACACATACACAAAGCACAATAAAAAAAAAAAAAAAAGTCACACACAATCATAAAGAAACACAAAATAACACACAAACACAAGGTTTTTTTTTTTTTTTTTTTTTTGTGCTTTGTGTGTGCGCGTGTGTTAGAGTTGGATATCTCGAGACCAGTCTTGGTCTTGACCACTTTTACTTGGTCTTGTCAGTGGTGGCCTAGTGATTAGGACACTGCCTTTGAGACCTCAAGGTCTCAAGTTCGAGTCCCGGTCCAGGCACTACTGAGGTACCCTTGAGCAAGGCACCGTCACTGCTCCCCGGGCGCTGTTGATAGCTGCCCGCTGCTCCATATGTGCACGTGTGATGGGTTAAATGCAGAGGTTGCATTTCGTTGTGGTGCTTGAGTGTGTTCACAATGACAAATAGTCACTTTCACACAAACTAAGCACGCAGAAAGCCAGTGTGGATGGTCTGATTCGCTCCAACGTGCGGAAAAAAGGTCGCCGCTTGATCTGCGATCACCTGATGCCACAAGCACCAGGAGACCGCTTAATCTGGACATCCGTTTGGACAGGGCCTTAAACGTCCTCTGCCTTTCGGGGTGTTTTTGGGTGGTGGACCACTCTTCACTTAGCAGTGCCACTGTGCTGAGAGGGATCCACCACCCCAGAACTACTTGGACATCAATGCTGAATGACAGATGGGGGCTGATTACACGGTTGCTCTGTGATTGGTTGGCCTCCTGTCCTGGGTGAACCCTGCTTTGGCCCATAGTCCAAACAGTGGGCAGTGGAGGCCTAGTGGTTAGGACGCTGGCTTTGGGACCTAAAAGTCGCAAGTTCTGAGTCCTGGCCCGGGCACCACTGAGGTTCCCTTGAGCAAGGTACCATCCCGCTACACTGCTCAACGGGCGCTGTTGATTGTTGCCACCGCCTAGGGAATTGATAGGGAAAAGCAAGTTTGGATAGACCCACAGAAGAACTGTGACTGATGAATGGCTGAAGATTCATATATGGTCGTCCATTTGACAGCCCCATGACAGAACAGAGTGAAATATAAAAGCGGCACTCTTAAATCCTGCTGTCGGATTGTCAAAGAGAGAGGATCTGCTCTCAAATGGAGGGAATATGGAGATTTCACTCTATAAACTTCACTTAAACTGCTGCAGCAGAGGAACATGCTGTACGACTCAACCTAAAGTCCAAATACAGCACCAGGCACAACTTTGCACATGCCTGGCTGCAGATTTTTCAGCACATTGTCCATCTACATTATAGTCTTAAGTCTAAATTGTAGATTCTTTTCTCAGACCATGAAACTAGAGTCCAGTACAAGTCGATGCCCGTTTTGCCTTTGTATGCCAGGAATCCTGTGCTGTTGCTTTGTGTATTTCTCCTGCATCAAAAAGAGCTACGTATCCATGTTGAAAAACCCAATTCCTGGCAATGCATCAGTGCCCATGAACCACTGAAACCCACTGTCCATAGGCTTGCGGTTCAGGTTGACTGGATTCTCTAAATTGCCTGTAGGTGTGTACGTGAATGGTTGTCTGTTTATCTGTTGCCCTGTGATGGGTTGGTCTCCTGTCCTGGTTGAACCCCTTTTAGGGGCCGTAGTCAACTGAGACCGGCTTCAGCTTTCCGCAACCCGAAATGGAAGAAGGGGTTTAGAAAATGGATGGATTAATGACCTTTCCTGGACATCCACAGTACTTTCATGAGCCACCAGAGGGCCCACAGTTTGGGAAGCACTACCCTATACAATTAAGTGGAATTTAAGCCAATGCTCTATAAAACTTGTCCAATCTAGCAGCAGTAGCTACAAAAGAATGGGCTTGTGGGCAAAGCACGGCAAGGACAGCTGATAGGAAGGATGGACCTTAAAGGTTTCAAGGGTTAAAGTGACTCCTCAAGGGCTGGTTAGTTTGGTGGCTATATAGACCATCAGAGAAACATCTGAATCCATAAATGGTTCTGGAAAACCTGTTGTAAATGGTTCTTTAAAAGAGAATGTAGCACCAAAGTGTCCAACACCATTAAAGGACCTGATTTTGGCATCTTTTTAGCTAAGAGTGTGGATAAAAAATGTGAAGAACTAAAGAACCACCTCTGACCGTATAACTGAACCTGGGTCTTCAAACAGCAGCCCTTCACATGGTCGTCTAAAAATGACCCACCATGAGTCATTATGGCTTTTACATCATCTCCACTCAGGAATAAGCCTTGCTCTTTAGGCCCCAGAAGAAAAGAGAGCGAGGCAAATAGATATTTACTGCCAGAAGCAGCTCAGTGACCATGGTAACCTTATTCTTCCATTATAGCTGACCCAATGTCAAAGTCAGCTGAAGACCACCATGTTCTGCAGATGCACCCGCAGAGCTTCATTCTTCAGCTACAAAGGCGAGGTGCTTTTGCTCAATGGCCCCTTTTTAGAAACCCCTTGAAGCTTCCCCTTGCTGAGACTGTAGCCCATATACACAGCAGATGCTGAGGAAGTCATGGCAGTTGAGGATGTCACAAACATCAGTGACGCTCCTCAGGAGAGATGGGTGTGACTGAAGACCCCCCTCTTAGTGAGACACAGTAATAATCTTTAGATTTCATGATGAACACTAGAAAAGGACATGTCCTGAAGAAAACTGAATTATCGAGCAGTTTAAGCAGGTCCTTAATATTACACAGGTGGATGCTAAGTGGTTAGTATTGTGTGGCTATGTTACTGGAACTGATTGCTAAGCTATTGCTAATTGGTTGTTATGGTTCTAGGGGACTAATGGGGAGGTTATGGTGGTAGCAAGTTGATTGCTAAGGTTTTCCATGTAGTTGCTAGTTACTGGCACCATGTGCTTGCTATAGTGTTTTGCTGGTGTAACAAGAAATTGTGACAATTTTTTTATATTCTGCCATAAATTGCTATTTCTATGCTTGAACACAGCAGACACTGAGGCAGTTGAGGGAGTTCAGACTGTCCCAGACTTCAAGAAGGTTCTTCAGGAGGACACGGACAAAACAACAGACCCCTCTCTTGGTGAAACAGTACATGTTGTATGGGCATTGATTGCTAGAGTATTGCTAATTGGTTTCTATGGTTCCTGGGGGGTTGTAACGTTGAAGTCTGGTTTCTGATTTCTTTTACTTCATCCCACAGCTGAAAAGGACGTAAATATGGTAGAACTGACCACAGACGGCACGGACACGGTCAAAATCAAAGTCGGTGATGAGGGATGGAGGGGCGATATCGGCCCGACCTCCGGCACAGAGAAATCTCCAGGAGGAAACCCCAGGACAATGCAGGAGCCAGCAACAACACCAAAAGAGAAAAACCCCACCAGACGCCCCTGAGCTCCCTCAAAATTCAGCCCTGCCAGCAGAGGAGGGTAGAGAGAACCCAGGACCTTGGGGAAAGACCCCACCATAAAGGAGAACCGGTAGGAAGGTTCTCTCCACCATCAGGAGCTCCTTAGCTTAAATCCTGGTGGTGTTACATCCATCAATAGCTGGGATATCAAGAGTTGGCCAGTCAATGCTTCGCCCACAAATTCATATTTCATGCTAATTGTTGCTAGGTCACGTTAGTAACACACTACCAACTTTGTTGGTACCAGGTGTATACAAGGGCAAGAACATTTGACCGGGGGCAGATGAGGGCACCTGGAAGTCCTGTCCAGTACCGGCAGAAAGACCCCAGACTCCAGAGTAGCGCCCCCCGAGACCCTCCAAAACCAAATGGAGGACATGAGCGAGAGAGAGGAGCGAGACAACATCCTGCTCAGGTAAGGACGGGCAATGTTATGGAGATGAAGGAACACATGGCACACACACACTCAAAGAAACAAACACACACACACAGTCTTAATACCATCTGCTCTCATCTAAACACCACACACTCCCATCACATAGCCAAACACAATGATGGGGTGAAGATCTACCATTAATCAGGCTGATCCCAGCACGGAGAGGCCCCGCCCACTCTGTTTACATCAGCAGATGGGAGACGATATATACACACTACTCAAAATAAGTTAGGGATATTGTTATTTGCATGAGTCCTTTTCCTATTTGCTCTGAATTTTAATGAAATAAGTAAGTAAGTAAAGTTCCCATTGATATTACAAATAATGTAGGAGAAGAAACAATTTATTAGTTTCATATTTATTACCCTAAGGATTTAGACAATAACAGGGATAGCCCCAAATAACAAAAACTGACAAGGTCAGTAGCGGGTTTCCACCATTTGCCCTGCTCGTCTGTTAAGTGACATTGCGTGTTCATGGCTGTTTGAATGATAAACTTGGAATGACTTACTGACAATACCAGCTTTTTATACCCACAGAATGTTGA
>JBBPDA010163310.1:0-18202 GCA_037974385.1 Arnoldichthys spilopterus | reverse complement strand
TATAAATGTTTAAAAGCCAGACAGGATTGGACATCAGTGTAAACATGTTTGAAGAAGTGTGTTTTGAGACGAGAGTTTAAAAATAGGAAGTGAATCAATGTCTCGGATGTCTGGTACAAGGGAATTCCATAGGCACAGCGCTCTAGAGCCCATGGTAGACATACAATAAGACACATAGAAGAGGAAGATCTAAGAGTTCAGGAAGGTGTGAAGATGTGAAGGAGATCAGAAAGATGTGAAGGTAGGCCATGAAGTGTCTTGAAGGTAAGAAGCAGAATCTTAACATCAATGCGCTATTTAACAGGGAGCCAGTGGAGTTGCTGAAGGACAGGGTAATATGTTCAAAGGAAGATGTTCTTGTGATGATACAAGCAGCTGCATTCTGGACTAACCGAAGTTTATGAAGGAGTTTGTGAGGAAGACCAGTGAGAAGAGAATTGCATTAGTCGATATAAGACGTAACCAAAGCATGAACAAGAATAGCAGCCGTATAGGTGTAAGAGATGGACGATTAATATTAGGCAGGTGAAAAAAATGTAGACCAAGTGATGTTATTGATTTGAGATTCCAAACGTAGGATAATGTCAAGGATGACAGCCGGACTCTTTACATGGGGGAGGGGGAAACTGTGACGTTATCAATATTCAATGAAAAACTGCCAGCGAGGGTAGTTTTAGAACCTACAAGAAGCAGCTCTGTAGGTTTAATTTAATGGAAAAGGGAGAGATGTGGTAGAGGGCTCTTAATCGTATAATCTCTCCTCAGTTATGCAAGATTCATAGATGGCTAGTGCCAGGCTGGATCTAGTTGTGATCTCCAATTCCCACCCGACTAAACATTACACATAACAGCACAGCATGACTATACAGTATAGTCACAAAACAATCCAAAGATTACACTGACAAAAATGTCTCATTTTAAGCTGAATGTGTAGAACCATTTTATCTGTTACATGTGCATAAAAAAATGTAATGGATCTACAGATGACAATGCTTTGTCTTCTACTACAGCATAATATTAAAACCACCTGCCCAGTACTGTGTAGATCCCCATTATGCAGCCAAAACAGCTCTGACTGCGGTGCACTGTGTGTTCGGACTCCTTTCTATCAAAGTGCGGATTACCATGAACAGGAGCTCTTCTTCAGGATCAGGCCAGACAGGCTAGCCTTTACTACCCACACGCATCAATGAGCCTTGGGTGCCAATGACGCGGACATCACTTCACCAGTTGTTCGTCCTTGGATCACTTTTGGTAGGTACTAACTGCAGACCTAGAACACTTCACAAGACCTGCAGTTTTGGAGATGCTCATCTAGCCATAACAATAAGGCCCTTGTCAAAGTGGCTCAGATCCACCAACTTCTGGAACGGTTTGTTCACTTGGTGCCTAATGTAACAGGTACTTCCCTTTTGGTGTATTTAGACCATTATTATTGGTCCACTTGTCAATACATTTTGACACAGCATTTGCAGTGTAAATTTATGAAATGTTTGTGTGTGTGTGTGTGTGTGTGTGTGTGTGCACTTGTGTGTGTGTTTAAGTACTGGTTTAAGTAAGAGTAAAGTACCTATCATTGCAAGTAAGATCCTCAGCTGTACTTTAGGCATCCATGACCAGGAACACAACAAAGCACAACTGGCTTTGCTCTTGGTGGACTGGATGACCCTTCCTCTCAAAGCGTGTGAGTTGGGGGAAGCACATTATAGCCTTTAAACTTCCAGAGCTGGTGGTATTGCATGTGGGAGTCAAAGTTAGATAGCTCTAGACAACTTATGTTGGCATAAAACTGTTATAAATAAATAAATAAATAAATAAATACTATTTCTGTTAAACATCTTGGAAAAAAAGAATACCACCCCCCCCCCCCCAAAAAAAAAAAAACCTTTAGGTGACAGCGTCTATACTTAAGTGTTTTGTTTCAGACTTACATTAAAAGTAGGGTATATTTTAGATTTCTTTAAACATTATTTTCATATAGTGTCTAAGTTTTTCTATATAATTTTATTTTCTATAAACACATCTATGTTCACACTTATAATAAAATAGCAAATATTTGTTTATATTAATATTTTAGGGTCATAACATCACAAATCATATGTTTAAACCTGAACAAATGCACTGGATCCATATTAAATAAAATACTGAGCCCATGTTCACTGTACATGCTTCCAAGAGGCAGAGCAGGAGCGAGGAGAAGACTGAAAGCTGTGACTCCGGCTAGAAGAACAGGCAGCTTCACCTTGCGACCATAAATTGGACGTGGCATCTTAAAGCTTTATGGCACTGACTTTAAAAGGATAAATTCTATGAGTCACTATACAGTGACAGCCCCACCTGGTGATGTTACAGTCAATGTGTGAAGGGAGGTGACTACTCCAAATAACAGCTGCTATAGCAGCAAACAGTCATGCAACAGCAGTCATGCCTGCAGCCACACATTCACTCTGCTTATAGGCATATCCTTCAGCAAGGTCACTCTATAACCTTCTTGCTGTGAAAATGCCACTGTGTACAGTCGGGTCATAAATGTGTAGATTATTATTGACTCTGGCCTGCTCCTCAAAAACCTACATCTGTGATGAAATACTCAGACATGTGGTCAGAACAGCTGAGCTGATAATGGGATTAGCAGTGTTGCAGGTAGCAGTGCACAACAAATAAATGACTTCTTCTGTAAAGAAGTAATGTAAAGTAGGGATGAGGATTTTACCTCATTGGGCTCTATTTTGACTAACACAAAGTGTAAAGAATGAGTCACAACTAACATATATGGGCATGTCCATATCCATGTTGCTATACTGAGAGACATTCAGAGGTGGGTTTTGGGTATAACATGCAATCAGAATGCCACATCACCTCACCTTGGCAGGGGTGCATGAACTATGACACATTGCTATTATAATGGCATGTTTACACAAGAAACCAGATCACTTTTCAAAAATGTTTTGTTCCATTGAAATCATGTGTGCATAGTGTGAAACAGAGGAATGGGCCAATATTAAACTAGCAAAACCAATTTGCATCACACTTTCCGCTGGTGCAAAATTGCTCTGGTCATTTAGAAGAAGCAAAAATCAGGCATTTACGGGGTTGTAGTAGTTCGGTGAACCCCTACATTTAGCTAGGTGGCTTTTTTCTGCAACTGTGAGCAACAAACATTGTGTTATTCGAGAGCAGTTCTGCTATTATTTGTTCAGAAAACTGCCGCCCACCCTTGTTTTCCAAGGTTCCAAGGTTTAGAAGTGAAAAGTTAAGTGAAAATTTGTCATTGTGAACACACTTAAGCACCACAACAAAATATGACCTCTGCATTTAACCCATCACACATGGAGCAGCTACCAACAGCGCCCGGGGAGCAGTGTAGTGGGACGGTACCTTGCTCAAGGGTACCTCATTAGTGCCCGGGCTGGGACTCGAACCGGCAACCTTCCGGTCCCAAAGGCAGTGTCCTAACCACTTGGCCACCACTGCCCAAATGTAACTTGATGAATATAGCACAAAGGGAAATAATTTGGTATCTCACGAGGTGATTTATATTCACATTTGATCACATCAGTTTGTAAGGAAGCATAGTTATTGACTTATACTAATAGTAATAATATCAGTGCATTTAATATTAAATTTGTCTACATTCATTTCTATTCCTGGCCTTGCTGTATAATTTATAAGGGTGTTGTTGATGCTGATATTTGAAAATTACAGACACATGATGTGACGTGAATGCTAATTGACCATTATCTATAGTACTCTGACAGCTTTGCACTTCTCTCAGGCTGTGGTCTTAGCATCCTGAACAATAATTGGTCAATGCCCGTCCAGTTCTTCTAGTACACAAAATCAACCAACTTCAGGACCTGATCTCACTACTGCTATTGTGGCTGAATGCAATCAAATCCACACAGCTACAAAAGTCCAACATCTAATGTACAACCATGCTAGAGCAACAGAGTCTGTTAAAGAAGTAATTCAAATTGTGTGATGACTCAACTCTGATGACTAAACAAACCCAAGGTCACATGATGTGTGGTGTGGTTGGCCTGAGCAGGCACATGTACTGGTTCTCTAACCAGATTAATGGGAGAGCATAATCCTAAACCTAATCCTGGCCCAGAGAGGACGGCCCATGGATATCCTTCACTTCTTCCAAATAGGACCCTGCTCCAAATGCCAGGCAGATAACAGAGCACAGGTAGGAGCAGACAATTGCAGATGAGGGAGCTGATAGGGCCTTGTGGGAGTTCTGCCTTGTCTGCACATTTCAGATGGCATTATTTATTATCCCAAATCCTCTTTATGGCCTTGTTATCGCTCCCATTCTCATATACATCCCAATGCAAAAAACATGATTACACTGAGCTTTGAACTTGTGTAGCGTATCTCCTCATAAATCCTGTTTGCGACGAAGATTTCTTTATTACCTGCAGAGAAATGTCAAGAGACTTGGTGAGCTGTGGATTTATGTCTGTGTTAAATTTATGTGCCTCGACTCTTGTAACCATTTATGCCTTAACATCTTCACTGACACTCATTTATCAACCCAATTAATATCAATTGGCATCTGAAAACACTCCATTTGTGTAAATCCATTAAATAAACAAAGTCTGATAATCTAATAAAACCATGCAATGAATAGATTGCACAAATCACATTTTATCACACACTCACACATGTAAAAATAATTTTTAAAAAGCCCTAAAGGCTTCTATACCTGTCAGAATAAAACGGAGAGTCATGTGCAGCCTGTCTGAATGTACATGAAATGCTTAGTAAGTCTGCTAAGGCATAACAATGCTTCTCAAAGTCTTTTCTGTGACTTCCTGTTTAATAATTAGAATTCTGATGAAGCAGATCTGCTTAACTCATGATGAGTTTGAGCCCTGGACTGGATTTCTGGATCTAGAGTTGTCTCCTCCTGGCCTTGGAACTCCAGGTCCTGATTCTGGGGTCTCACATAAGCACTTTGTCTCCTTAAGCACCTTCCTGTGGATGATTCTCTAAACAATCATTCTGCATGCCTTATGATAGAACCTTATGACTAAAATATCTTCATATATATATATATAACGTTTTATAATTAAATTGTTATTTAATATAATTATATATTTATAATTATATATATAATTATATGTTCCCTTGAATTATGTGATTGTTTTGCGTACGTTTGGGCAGTGGTGGCCTAGTGGTTAGGACACTGCCTTTGGGACCTGAAGGTAGCAAGTTCAAGTCCTGGCCCAGGCACTACTGAGGTACAAGGTAGCAAGGTACCGTCCCACTACACTGCTACTACTTTTCCCCAGCAACTCTACCACATCAAAGATCATCCCATTCAATTCCTAAGTGAGATTTAGTCGCAGCAGCCATATGCAATGCCAATCAACCTTCATTTGATCATCGTTGTTGCTGCTACTTTTAGGAAATCTTGAATTATGAGCTCATATTATTATTCCCCACCTGTATTTGCTATTTAATAATACAGGTCTATGGTTTTCCACACCATAACATTTTTTGTTTGTTTGTTTTTTGCACACATATTTTTCTGCTGCTAGACATAGTATTTCACACAATGCTGTCGGCGTATTGTTTGTGCTTATGTTAAAGTCTTGCGCCTTCTTTCTTTTTGCACTCTGTAGTCCATGTCCAGTCCATGCTTGTGTACTCTTATTCGGATTCTTTGTGCTACACAACAGTTCTGGGGGAAGGTTGCTCCACTGTGTGCTGTGTAGACGGCTGAAATGACAATAAACCTATTTGACTTGACTTGACCTGCAAAAGGATAGTTAATCTGCTCAAAGGTCTCACTGCAAATGTGCAGAACATTGAGCAGTGCAATCGATAGCATTAGCCGTTCTGAGGCTGGAACAAAAGTGTTTCTAAGATCAATTCAAAGACTGAGGTGAAGAATTAGGCGACACAGATAAAAATATGTATGGAGAACATTTCAGACAGGGTAAGGTCAGTATGAGGAGTTATAACCTGAGTGTCTATGTGACTTTAGTCCCATCTAAACTCTTTTTAGCTCTATTTTGATGATCTTACACAAAGCGTAAATCTCAACTAACATTTATGGCCTTGTCCAAATCTATTTGTGCTATTTTGACAGCAGAAAAATCAGACTTGGGCCCACTGCAAGGAGCAAAAAGGTTGCCCTAGCTCAGTTATTCAGAGGTGTGTTTTGGGTTTAACATGCAATAAACCAATCCGAATGTCACGTCACCTCACCTTTGAAAGGCAGAGGCACATGAGCTAGGGAGCATTGATATCATAATGACATGTTTACCTGGCAAACCAGATTAGTTTTCAGCGAGGTTGCTGTTTTTGGTCAAAAGTGCAATGTCATTTCACTGCCTTAAAATAGCGACGCACCCACAATGCGCCCAGACACATCTCAGTTTAGAAGCACCACACGTATGAGCAGGAAACACACAAAATCATTAGTTATTTTGAAAACCTGCATGCATGGTGTGAAACAGAGGACTGCACTGGAACAAAACTAACTAAACCACTTTGCATTGCACATCCCACTGGTGTAAAATAGGGCCCATAATGTCAGACTTTGTGTTTCTGCATCTGTAAATAATCCTTATTATTTCTTTTCTGTATGCACTGAATATATGCTATATTAAAATATGCTTTATTGCAGGATATGGGTCTTTTAAGAAAAATACAGATAGAAAACCCAAAACAAGCTTCACTGTGTTTATACACATGTAGAATAACTGAAGTCACACTCAGCTACACCTGTTTAACGCTCAAAAAGTGGTTTGTTATCTTCACTGAAATGGATATGTACGGGGCCCACGCTCTCTTTTCTGCCTCCTGATCTGCTTAGAGAATGTGATGTGGTTTGTACAAAAGCTCAAGAGCATGTCACACAGATGCCTTGGTCGGAATTTACTACCTATCAAACAAAGTGGGAAATGCTTTTACTCACTGTGACTAAACAGGCTTTCTTATACTGACACCATGCACACCATGCAAACACAGCTTCAGCTTGGAGAAGACTTTAGTTTATGTTCAGTGACAATAAGATTCATCTGAGATGCAGGTACAAAAATCTGACATGGGGTGTGGATGAATAAGTAATACGGTCAGGAGTGGATTTGGCCTTAAGCGATGTTAGGTCTGGAGGCCCCAAGTCAAATACAGTATTTACATAAAGTTTACACAAAGACAGTTTAAAAGAAAACTAATCATTAGTTTAGCAAAAGCCTTGATTTTGTTCTCAGTGTTGGTCAAACATTTTTGGTAAAAGTTCTGGGTCATAAGAAGAAAGGACAATGCTCATTTTGATTATCACCTAGTTTCAGAGCAAAAGGTGTAGCTTCTTTGTCTGATGCCCTATGATGCCCTTTTCTTTTTTGAGGGTCATTAGAATATGAAGACCTCAGTGGTAGGTAAGGTCCTATGATGCTTCACTAGGGTAAAAACATTAATTAAAGAAGAAATGTGTTTATCATTTCACTCAATCATTTAGCCAACCACTTGTGGCTGGACGGGGGTCTCCTAACCTCTGGGGCTTCATTCATTTGCATTGTTTGTGTGGTGGTAAAGACCTCCAGTTGCCATGGGATTTTCTGTACTTTGCTAATTTAATTTAGCTAATTTTGCTACCCTTTTTTTTGCATAACTATGTTGAGCGATTATCATGTAAATGGACATTTTAACATCAAAGATGACTGTTCATGTGTCAAAAGCATCATTTAATTTTAATGCAAAAGTAACAAAGGTTGTGGAAATATCACATAGAGGTTACTTCTGTTTCCTCACAGTGACTAATGGCTTTTGCTTCTCTTCAGTAGGCTAATCAGTTTTTTTTTTTCTTTCTACAAGTATCTTACATCAAACATATGGTTAGTCATTGTTCCAAGGAGTTGGTTACCTGAAATCCCTCCTCAGCCTCTGTGGTGTGGCTATGGCATCTCCAATTCTCCTCCTTCCTAGAACTAGGCTCAGTACCATGGGTGATCGGGCCTTTTGCTCTGTTGCCCCAAGCCTTTGGAATGCCCTTCCTGATCATCTGAGGGCGCCACAGTCAACTGAGACTTTTAAAGAAGAACATTTCTTTTTAGCAGAACTTATAACTCTTAACTATCTGGGCTGGTTGCTGCTTTTAAGATGTATTATACTAGTCAATCTGTTTTTTATAATGCTGCTTTTACCTTGTAGCACTTTGAAGTGAAGTGAAAGTGACTATTTGTCATTGTGAACACACTCAAGCACCACAATGAAATATGAACTCTGCATTTAACCCATCACACGCGCACATGTGGAGCAGCGGGCAGCTACCAACAGCACCCGGGGAGCAGTGTAGTGGGACGGTACCTTGCTCAAGATCAGATGCCCTGAGATCTGTTTCAAATGTAAAGTGCATTACAAATTAAATGTATTATTATTATTATTGTTATCTCCAACAGCTTCTTAAACTACCTCTGGACATCATGAAATAGGTCAGAAATTGGATGTGATTGAATTTTAACTCCTGAACTGAACAGTGAGACTCTTCTTATTCTCACCTGCTTCTCAGGACAGGATGTACCCAGCATTTCCTTTTTTTCCCTTTTATTTTGAAAAAGAACTCTTACATTATTATTTTTGTGAAATATTCTCAATATAGAGTTGTGTTTTATATTGATATAGGTGTGAAATTAAATTCATCATTGATTTTCTTTTGCACTTTTGCATTGTTTATTTAAGTTTATATTATATTATGTTCTTATTTATTAACTAACAAATTACATTACTTTAATGACATTTTTTTTTTTGGGGGGGGCAGTTTTATGAAAAAGGACTGCCTAATTCTGTGTGCCAGAAAAGACTCCCATATGTCACAGTAGCAAATGCTTGTTCCCCCCTTAAGCCATACATTATGGGACCATAGCTTTCAATTACCATCTGCCCAGGACCCACATGTCACTGTAAATCCCCTTTAGAACTCTTTAGTCCTGATGGCGGTTTTTCCACACATTCAAATGCAGCACGACAACACAGGCACCATGGCTGCATTCTGGACAACCCATGTTAAAACAAGCCGATGATGCTGACAACTTTCCAAAAAAAGCTGCGGGGCTGATGACGGCTTTAGGCGGGTTACTTTGAGAACAGGTGACAATGCATCCTTGGCTGTGTGGGAGGTATGTGCAGGCCATGCTCAGAAAAAAGGACAGTAGAAAGATTGTACCATGTGATGTGTTACATAAAAATTCATTAAAAATTCACAAATGTTCTTCAATTATGAATGCACCAAGGAAAAAGTGTCCGGTATAGCAATACTATTATAATACTATTATAATATTGTAATATAATACAATACTATTGTTTACTCTGATAATACATATCCTCCCTCACAGCAGATGTGTTTACCTCTGGTTATGATGGAGGTGGTTTCACAACCAAGGCTACTTAAAGCTGCATTAAAATTCTTGCTAGGGCAGAAGATCTAAAGCCGAGATTAAGTGACAGCCCGGCTTTGTTCACAAGCCTTTGTCTTTCTGGATTCTTACACTTTGCAGCTTAATGATTTTATATCTCTGAGAAAATTCAAAGCTTTGGTAAAAACCCATGTAACTGAAGAATAAACTTACACTACTCACAATAAGTTAGGGATATTGTTATTTGCATGAGCGCTTTTCCTATTTGCTCTGAATTTTAATGAAATAAGTAAAAGTTTCCTTTGATATTACTAACAATGTATGAGAAGAAACACCATTTTCATTAGTTTAATATTTATTACCCCAAACATTTAGACAATAACAGGGATAGCCACAAATAACAAAAATTGACAATGTCAGTAGCAGGTGTTTCCACCATTTGCTGCAATGACAGGTAAGAACGTGCAGTGACTGAGCCATGTACAATAACCAAATCTGTTTTGCGCTGACTGGTGATGCCTGCCCAGACTGTTGCACCTCCTCCACCAAAGAAAACCCTGGGGACCATGTTGACCTCAGCGTATCGACCATCATTTCTGTGCAAGGTGACCCGGCACTCATCAGTGACCAGGACGGTAGACCACTGCTGCATTGTCCAGGTCACATGGTCTTGTGCCCACTGCAAACATTCACGGCGGTGTGTTGGTGTCAGTGGAATCACCCGCAACGGTCGTCTGGCATTAAAGCCAAAGCGGTGGAGTCGGTGGCGAATGGTTTGTCTGGAAACACTTGTACCCCTTGCATCTTGTAAACGGGCCTGCAGCTGTGTGGCAGTTGCATAACGATGTCTGAGTGCATAGGTCCTCAGGTACTGGTCATCGCTGTGGTCTGTCACTCATGGGGCTCCACTCCTGAGTCTGTCATGAACTCTGAAGTTCTATCTTGATGCAAGTCTGCTGATGACACTTTGAGACACACCAAGTTCACGAGCAACATCTGACTGCCTGCCACCGACTCGAAGGTGCCATGACCAGGTGACGCTGCTCGTCCGTTAGGTGGCGTCGTGTGTTCATGGCTGTTTGAATGATGAACTTGGAATGACTCACTGACAATACCAGCTTTTTATACCCACAGAATGTTGAAATTGATGCCACATTGAGAAAGGTTGTCTTTTGGTATTGGCCCCAATGTAAGGCACACATGTACACAATGAGACCATTATATGGAAAACACAAAACGAGGTCTATCACCCCAATACAATTGCCTCCCTATCCCAAAAATGGCTGAAGTGAAACAAACACCGTATGTATGACACCCACTAAATCTCTCACAATATCCCTAACTTATTGTGAGTAGTGTATAACTGTCCAAATGTGCTTGTTGTCTATTTTTTGTTTGATTTTACATGTGTTATAACTTGTAATGGTGGCCAGGTCTTTCCTGAAAAAGAGATTTAATCTCAGAAGACGTCCTGGTTAAAGAAAGGTTGAATGAAATAAAATAAAAAACAAATAATCCGAATCACTTGGATAGCTACACTCCATGTCCAAAAATTTAAGCAGCCGCTTGTCTTTACATTTATCCTGAAATGAGGGGTATTAATTAAGAGTCCACCCTCTGTGGTTCAGGTGGAGCTGCTCCAGAGCATCACATTCTGTGAGCAGCACTTGAGATTGTACAAGCTGTTTGATTATTGAATTATTGAATATTCACAGGATGTAAGATGGAAAATAAGACTAATTGTAGAATAGGGAACTGTTAATAAACTCCTCCCACTGAAGCCTCTCTTCCAGAGGGCAATAAATGTATTATTAAATATTGTGTAGAAAAATTGGTCGAACTTAAACATCTTTCTGATGGCAATATTTTTTCAAGCAAATATGCGCTGATACCTATATGATTCTGATCATCTTCCATTCTTATGTAACAAGATGGGAAGAGCTGCATAGTTAATACTATATAATAACAAGCAGCTTGCGACCACCTCCAAAGTTCAGTGTAAGATGTTCTCTGCCTTTTCTTCTACTCGCCAAGCCCAGTTAATCCTAGCTGCAAATTTACCTTCATCAGTCCATAAAATCTTCCTCCAAACTGTTGTTTGGGTGTTCTAGTGCAGATATTTCCTTTTTCTCAGGAACAGCTTCACAGTTACATAACCTTTCACACCCACATCACTCAGGAATCTTCTCAGTATGGAAGGATGGACAGAAACACCTGCGGATTCTTTCAAATCTGAAGCAAATATGGAACAGAATGCTACAGTGTTTGCTATTGAGTTTGACTGGACTGAGCACAAGTGAGTAAAAGGCATTTACAGAGTCTGAAAACCTTAATATAAACTGACATACAGACACACAGAAAAATAGGCCCACAGTAAGGAGTCTAGATGCATGCTCATTGCCAGCTTTGTATTTAACTTAAATGCACATGTTTTGCACATAGTCCCTTAGATGCCATAGGACACTAAAAAGCATTTGGGGAGGGCCTACCAATAGAGAGGACTATTCTGCCAAAGCTCGTCTTCTCTACCTCTCTTTTCAGAGCTTATCATGGGCACACAGATGGCCAGTATGCAGAGAGCGTGTTTATAGAGCATGGGGTGCTCTCTGAGCTTTTGTCAATCATCACTTCAGAGATATTATGAAGTCAAACTCAGCAGCTGTCCTTCAGAGAGCCTATAGAGGAGGTGGCAATGGGGTGACCAGTGATGTTAAGGAACAACCATTTCATGAAGTCCATGTGAAGAGACAAAAGTGGAAAGTGAGGGGGGAGATAGGAGGAATAGAGCAATAATGGAAGGAGAATGAACAAGGTCAGGAAAACATGGGCACTATATTTTTAAGAATGCCTGGAGCAAGCAAAAGCCAAATATTTAAGATGGTGGTAGCACTATTGTTCACTAGCTTATGTTTTTTATGTAGGATATTGTGATTGGCATATCAGCAAGCCTTAAATTAGACTTCACCATATGTGTTAAACCTTTTTCACAGTGCAACCCTTTATTGGGGTTAAAACATTTCAGATTAAAAATATTACAAATATCCGCCTTGTTAATTTGTTCTTGCAGGCTTGAAAACAATGTGGACCTTTCAACAGGATAATTATCATAAGCACACTAGCATATACACCAAGGAGTGGCTCAGAAAGAAGAAAGGAAGGATTTTTTTGAACGCCACTGAAATGTTAGGTAAAGATTTGAAAATGACAGTACATGCATAAAACCTTTAAACACATTGACCTCAACTGAAGGGTTTTTGCATGAAGGAATGGTCAGACTGGTGGATAATCATGCAAAATGCCTACAAGAAGGAATTTCTGTTAAAAGGGACAATTCTAGCCTCTAAGGTCAAGGGTGTGTTTTTCCACAGGACAATATTATATGTCATTATTTTATCTTGTGGGCAGTGGTGGCCTAGTGGTTAGGACACTGCTGTTGGGACCTGAAGGTCGCAGGTTCGAGTCCCGGCCCAGGCACTAATGAGGTATCCTTAAGCAAGGTACTGTCCCACTAGACTGGGCGCTGTTGGTAGCTGCCCGCTGCTGCACGTGTGATGGGTTAAATGCAGAGGTCACATTTTGTTGTGGTGCTTGAGTGTGTTCACAATGACAAAGAGTCACTTTCACTTCACTTGAAATGTTTGTTTGTTAAAATCACACTTCTAATGGGGTGTACTCATGTTTCCACATGCTTGTATTAACTCATAGACCTAAAAGAACTGTATTTTACTTGGAATTGAATCACTTTAAAGATGATAAATGTAGTATTCCTAGTTCAATTTTAATTTAACATAATTTACATTTCATTATGTTCAGTTAGAGAGAGCGAATTCATCTCATTAAGAAGGGTTTTGTGCTTGCATAACCTGTGAAATATGTTTTTGTCACATCAACAGTAATTGTGTTTAATCCAAATAATAATGCAACCAAAGCCTGGTAGATTATTATTGGTAAACATTTAATAATTACTATTGTTTAATTTTTGAGATTTGGATTTGAGAGCAATTCAGTAAAATGTAAGAGGGGTGTGCAAATTTTTTTTATGCAGAATGAATTTATTTTTTTTAAGAAGAATTTGAATCTGAAAACCTATTTACACAAAAGATAGATGATAACCTAAACATATTGTAGTTTAAAAAAAAACATTACTTAAGAGATTTGTACATCTGACTATTTTTTATTCTATTTATGATTACAATTAAAATATGCTACAGAAAATATAGAAAACCCAGCAGCTTTAACCCATCCAATCACATGTGAGTCCTCCCTCTTGGTGTCTTTTGTATTGGTTGACTTCTGCGTGTCAGTGTAATGAACTCTAACTAATGCAGGTTTTCTTGAAGCCACAGGCATTAGGGCTTTATTGCATGTTTTCACACAACAGGACAACTCACTCTCAATGTGCAAATTCCATATACACACAACATATATTTTAGGAAGTGACTGATGCATATACATATTATCAAAACCTCGAAATATCACTGAATGTTGGCTTTTTTTCAGCTTTCTCTTTTTCCTCGTCTTCGTCTACATGGGGAGTAAGCATAATGGAGCTGAAAATGTGCTGAGATCATCAAACCATAGACAGTCGGGATGAAGAACAGAAATATTATTTACAGGATGTCAAACAGTCTCTGCAAGTTGAGCAGAAATACGCCTAAAACATGTATAAGTTTAAAAAAAAAGTGTAAAATTGAAGAGGAAGGAAATTAGAAAATTTGCTGAGTTAGGGGAAGTATTGATTGGGCAGAAAAGAGCCTTATCTTTTTTTTTACTGGCTAGGATGCAGAAACATATCTGACAGTGACATAGATGCTGACAGTCAACACTTCTCTAATGGATGTGAGCTCAATTTAAACTCATCCACTCAGCTCATATTTTGTATTAGCTCACAGTATACAACACACTGCAGTTTACCATATGGAAACATGTGTAGGGCAGTGGAGGCCTAGAAGTTAGCACATTGCCATTGTGAACTGAAGGTCGCAGGTTCAATTCCCAGCCCGGGCACCACTGAGGTTCCCTTGAGCAAGGTACAGTCCTGTTACACTGCTTCCCGGGTGGTGCTGATAGCTGCCCTGTGCTTCACGTGTGCACGTGTGATGGGTTAAATTCAGAGGTCACATTTCGTTGTGGTGCTTGAGTGTGTTCACAATGACAAATTATCACTTACACTTACACAACTATCAGTTACTGTGTTAAAGAATTTATGGGAAAAAATAATAAATGTGCTATGTTTAACAGACATTTGTGAAAAATAAAGTGTATAAAGTGTAGTTTGCAGCACATGTGCTTTGCTTGCTATTCCATTCTTTAGAACTTCAGAACAGGGAGTGTGATATTGCAAATAATAGCATTGCTGGAATTTGGATGCAGGGTTTAGTTCGAAGGCAAGTGCCATAGTGATCATCACAGACATGATCATATTTATAATAATCCATAAGTCTTCTACTGCTTTTATACA
Organism: Arnoldichthys spilopterus; assembly: GCA_037974385.1. Classification (NCBI taxonomy): domain Eukaryota; kingdom Metazoa; phylum Chordata; class Actinopteri; order Characiformes; family Lepidarchidae; genus Arnoldichthys; species Arnoldichthys spilopterus. Next base: position 3,370 of record JBBPDA010163310.1, on the reverse strand, counting down.
AAATATTTGCCAAATAAAGACTAAAAGTAAAGCAACGAAGCCCCGGACATTGTGTGTGGTATAAAATCAGCGATTCCTTTCAATGCAAAAACAGTAGCCCTTTGTTTTATGGATAAAGCCAAAACCTGCTACAGTTTCAAATTTACCTCAGCTTCTCTAATATTTACTTCAACATAAACTGGAGTAAAGCACTGAGTAAAGCAGTCTGTAAAACATTTCACAGTCCAACTTCAATGCAGAATTGTATTTAGATCAGTTTAACTCTGGTTTGCTTAGTTGTTTCCCCAAAACAGCTTTCGACCCAGAGGTTTGCTTATTGACAATAATAGGAATTTGATGTTGACCTGCTGTCACACTCTTCTTCAGCATCTGCTGAAACTGCTGATATTACCTTTATGTTTGGATGTGTGTTGAAGTAGAACTTAATGGTTATCTTTCAGTCTTTAGCAGTTTGGGCTTATGATACTGTTGCTATGTGAAAATAAGGTGCTGTTGTAACAGATACAACATCAGACTGTGCCAATGGAACAATCTGTTGTATATGTTTTATGACTTAAAATGTAATATAACTTATACAGTCATTTGATCAGATATGTGCAGAGAGTTTGTAGAATTGAGTTAAAAACTAGTGCCACAATGTCAAAAAAAAAACAAAAAACATGAAGGATATTTTTAATCAAGCCAACAACATATTGAGAAATATTGGGGTCTAAAACAGGACAGTTTCTTGCTTCTTCTGTCCTATTTCTGCTGAATTCATTAATCTAGTGACACTTGTGTTATGAGCTGCATAAGATATTACATAGATAATAGGCAGAGAATAAATCACCTTACAGTTTGAAAGAATTGTCTTTCAGGAATACAAAATATGCTTTTGAGAAAACAAAACTTGATCTTCGGAGGTGCTCAGAAACGTAAAGTTTCTACAATAGCTCTTCTTTAATTCAGGAGAAAGTAGGTGGGACTTTGAAGAAGTTTTTTGCAGAGCAACTGGCTGGCCCTTAAGGCTGTTTACATAAAATCATTTAGAGTGTCTGGCAAACGGGAAGCGAGACCTACACCCTGTAACAGCCTAATTAGCCAAGTAAGTGTCTAGGGCTTAAAACAGCATAACTAAATGCTCTCAAACCTTCATATAACTGTACTGATCTGTACTGCTGAATCCTATACAAGATGAATCCCCAAGTAAAAACAGCATTTCAGTCAAACTGGCAGATTACTTACTATTAAAACACCCAAGAAGTGTCATCAGTGTTACATAAAAACATTTTTACATCAATGATTTTACATCATTTGAAGATATTGAAGCTGCTATAAATAGAGGATGTAAATATCACTTGTCATAGTAACTAAAGTAAGCAGCAACTGTATAATCTGTTTAAGTGGGTAGTGATTTTTAAAAAATATATAGATCAGATCATCAATGTGCTTAGCACTCTTCAATGAAGACCAAGGTTACATTAAGCAAAGTGCTTTAGCTTCATGCTTTTATCAGTGCTCATACAGGGAGTTCACTGGAGGTCTTCTAAAGCACCAGAGCCAGTAACTTGTTTGCAATCACCTGGAGTTGGAATTGCTGGAAAGGGGGAAAATAAAAGGGTGGATGAACCTGCACTTTTGTTAGAAAACTAAAACTCATATTGGCTGTGATCCATATAAATGAAAAAAGATATAAATATATAGATAGATAGATAGATAGATAGATAGATAGATAGATAGATAGATAGATAGATAGATAGATAGATAGATAGATACTATCTATACTGCTGTATATATATGTCCAGTATGTTTACAGTCCCACCACTGGTGTCAGACTACTAGCTAAACAGCTCCTTATTGCTACCTACTAGGTCTGGTCAGATCTGCTCCTCTCTCCTCTCATTGGTTTACCTTATCTCAGTGCTTTATTTGTTTGCATGCAAGAGATGGCTGTCTAACTAGCTGATGATTTTATTGGTAGAATTACATATTAGTAGAATAAATTATCAGAAACTTAAGTCAGTTTTTACATCCTATATTATCACAAAGCAGCTTTACAGAATCTAGGTCTGAGACCCCAATGAGCAAACCAAGTGACAGAAGCATGGAAAAACTCCCCAAGCTAGAGGAAAAAAACCTTGGGAGGTACCTAATCTCAAAAGGGGAACTCATCCTCCTCTGGTCAAAACTGCGTAGCAATTTAAAAGTCTTTGACAGATATTGTGACACCTATACGCCTACAGCTTGGAGCAACATATCTAGCATAGGCATTTGAAGCATGAGGTACATGGATATAATCAAGTTCTACACTGACTTACATTTTTAATACAAAATATCCAGCTAGATGCATAAGTTACATTAATCGTGCATTTTGGGAGCCAAATCAACAACCTTGTATGGTGGCCTCAAGAGATAAAGCAAATACAAAAAGGAAATGTGCTGCAAACCCCAACACAAACAAATCACAAAACAGGTACAAAAAGGAAACACCCTGCAAATCCCAGCACAAGCGCTCTAATAAATTCAGATAAACAAAATATTTAATTCATTTACCTCTTTTAACCATCGATGTATTGCAGAAGCTTGCTTACTACTCCTTCCAAAACCACTTCCTGTTCTATGTAGCCACTGGGCCACAGGAGCTCATTGCTCCCCCTAGCATCCTGGAGCACTTGCAGTTAAGGATCATCTGTTTGCAGCATTTTCTTTTTGTTTGTGCTTTTCCATTTGCCGAACCAGGTATTTGATCCTGGTGTTTGATCCAAGTAGTACTGGGCTTCCATGAGGAAAGCTCTGTGAATGGTTGACATACATGAAAAACACTATTTACTGTATTCATGTTATTTTTATTTATTCTATTATTTTATTTATTTATGTATTTATTTCTTATTTATTTATTTATTTATTTATTGCTTTCCCATAGTACTTAACATTGCGAATAATAATAATAAAAAAAAAACTGGTGGCTAACGTTCTTCTAGAAGTACCACCATGTACCACTGGGAAGCCAGGGTCAACAATTTTAAAACCACTAGCTTACATGATTGCACACAAGAGCTAATATATAGTATAATAAGAAAAGCAACAGTTCAGGTCTAATATGTGAAACCTTAAGAAGCAACAACCAAAGGTCAGACAGGTACTGAATCATGTGCAAGTGTGAGACCTTACTTGACACCCTGAGATTCTGCAAACAAAGCAGGAAGTCAGCTTCGTTTGTGAAAGGAGAGACACAATAGAGGTCAAATTACTTTAATAAAATCCTGAGTGTCTGCAAGGTCCATCCAGGATAAAAATGTCTGCGGCAGACACTGTTCTCTCTCTCTCTCTCTCTCTCTCTCTCTCTCTCTCTCTCTCTCTCTCTCTCTCTCTCTCTCTCTCTCCCCCCCCC
>JBBPDA010163283.1:0-18206 GCA_037974385.1 Arnoldichthys spilopterus | reverse complement strand
GTCCGAGCCCCCAAAGAGCAAGCCAAGGGCGACAGAGGCAAGGAAAAACTCCCTAGCAGTAGGAAGAAACCTTGCGAGGAACCAAGGCTCAGAAGGGGGAACCCATCCTCCTCTGGTTGACACCGGATAACAAAAAAAAAGAAGAGTATCGCAATGTCACTCAGAAGATGTGGAGAGGTTACCACTAAATTAACTATACAAAATAAAATACATTTAGAAAATAAAAAATTGGCAATGATCTTCTTCATCTTCTATACATAAGATTCAGAGAAACTGCAAAAATGTCTAATTGCAACTGAACACTAATATTGCGTGGCCAGGATCTTTGAACCCTCAAGTGAAACTAAATAAAAAACAGACATGATACTTTATTGGAAATCAATGCATGGGCTCAGGAGCACTTCAGAAAATCATTGTCTGTGAACACGTCATTGCTGCATCCACACATGCATGTTAAAACTGTACCATGCAAAGAGCAAAATATAAAATGCATTTAAAAACTATGCAAAAATGCCACTCAGGCCTGAGCTAGTTTAAGACATTTAAGGTATAGTCTGAAAAATTAAAAACTGATTTTGTTTTGGAAATCATGGATGGGCTAAAGAGGTAAGGAGCTATCTGGCTTGTTGTAAACATGTCCCTGCCCCAGTTTTTTGTAAATGTGTTGCCACTGCCAATACCCTTTACCCCATCCATCAATGGAAAGACAACCAGAAGGCCCTGTAATGACCAGATAATATTTGGGTGGTGGGCTTTTCTCTGCAGAGCACTTACACTAAAATGGTAATTGGTTAACATACCCGAGAAAATTGCCATTGAGTGTAGGAACAAAGTAGGTGTGCCCAAATAAACAAATAATTTACATCTTAGTGTCGATTATTCTTTACAAAATCACATGAAAAGCAGCCTGAAATCATCAAGGACACAAAAGCCACACTCGTCTTTCTCTGTGGTGCTTCAAACTGTAAATGCAGCTTTTATATTAAAACAGAGCCAGAGGGCATTCTGCCCACAACACTGACCACTGGATTTGCATCATTAAGTAATTACAAGGCAGACTATAATGTATGTGGATATGTGTGGATGTGTGAGAGGGAGCGAGGCAAGGTGGAAACAAAAAAACATTTAGGTTCCTGTTGAAGAATTTTACATTTAAAAAGGATGGTATTGTTTATGCTGACCCAGGCTGAAAAGGGATATTATAGCTTACAGCACAGCAGCTTTGTGACATGCCCACACACACATACACACACACAGTAAAACCAAACACTGTTCACTGCATTCACACCTTCGGTGTTGGATATCTCTCCATGAATATATGTTTATACTAGATAAGCACATATCCGCGCAAAACGCAGTTCATACATTTTGCATGTGAAGCATTTTTCCATTCATTCACATGCACATTTAAATCAAATGCAGTGACATGTGTGTGTGATGGTTTTCCATTTATCATCAGAGAATTGTAACACTTCAGCACTTCACAGATGGCAGTGGGAATACATTTATCAAGATTAATCAGAAATTAATTCAAATGTATGCATCTCATTCACATAGCCAGAGAAATCAATTAACATACATACACACATGTCGCTTCATCTTTAATAAACCTACATTATCACCCTAAATCTCTCTCTCTTTCTTCCCTCCCCATCTCTCTCTTCACTCTCTCTTTCTCCTTTCCTTTTTCTTTTCTCTCTCTGACCCTCTCTCATTCTTTCTCTCTTTTAAATGCACATATACAGATTACAGATTTGAATGTGCTTATTAGCATTTTTATGAACAAATATCATGGGATAAATACCAAAAGATTGTTTCTTTGGTTCGGTTGATGCCTAATCGTGTAATTAACATGAAAGTTGGTCGAACACCAATTGAAAAGAGGCTCCATTATCTTAGATTTTTTTTTTTAATTCATTGCACCCAGTAACTGCTCTGTTAAGCAGCTTCACGGCAGTGGAGTTAGGTTCAGATCAACTGAAGAAAAAAATGAACAATTTACAGAGGAATTACTGCTTTGGTTACACAACCGTTCAGCCTCAGTGAATAGAAACTGAATTACGAGCTGCGTAACACCGCATATCTAACTCATATCATCGCTTTGGTACATCCAGATTGGCGAAGAAAAAACAATCTTAAGGGAATAATTCAGCTGCACATTCTGATGTTGCTAACAGTGAATGGAAGCAAGCACCATGCAGCACAATGCAGTTTCAAAAACACTAATTGGCGACTGTTAGCTTTCATTCGTTGTAGGCAATATTGGCATTATTGACTTAACTTCTCCTTTACAGTAATGTGCTCTACCAGTGTAATGTGCACTAAATTATAACATATTCAGTTATTTTATATACAATAATTAGCTTTAGATTATGCAATGAATATTAAATGTTATACAGTTCGTTCTTAGTCATTTTTGCATCTCATTATTCTGGAAGTGTCTGAAACATCCTGTTTTTTATTTGCAGCTTCAGAGCGTCCCTTTTGTTAAGCTGCATAGGATGGGCATATTAGAATTATACTGCATCTGACAGTGAAATTGGTTTGTGTCATTGAAAACAATTATTCCAAACTTTTGAAGGGCTGGGCACCTTATTTTGGACTATTTCTGTTGGTCTATTCATCATGAAGTGTTTATACAATGCAAAGGTCAGCTGAAACTGTCAAATGTTCTAAAAATGGAGTTATGAGGTTTTGTTAGGATTTATTATCCACAGCTGTGTTTTATGTGTTTTGGGTACTCTAAGCTTACAAGAGTGACCAAAGTGGATGTGCAACTGTGTGTTTGTGTGTGTGTGTGTGTGTGTGTGTGTGTCACATACTGTGTGTGTGCATATTGTGCAGGGATATCCAGAAAAGAAATCAGGGTTGAAGGCCATGTAATAGAATACACTCTCAGGCAGATCCTAAAGAGCTCAGCTTACAGTAAGCTAATGTACTCCTTTCTCATACTCCCAAAAAGAAACAGCAAAATAAGGAAAGTCAGGAGACTAAAGATGTATTACAGAAGCTTGGCAGGTTGCCTACTAATAGGCCAAAGCAAAATATAGCACTGTATTGTCTATTCAAACTTTCACCCTCTTCTAGACTACTGATCACCAACTTCTTTTGTTCTTTATAATGCAAAACCTTAACACATTTCACAGTTGTTGCTAGTGCTCTTAACAGAATGAAGTGATTATTAGTAAGAATAATATGATAATGATTTAATTATATGCTGCATTTAAGACTTATTTGATATTATATGACATTACTCTGAAAATGTCAGGAATCAAGCAGAGGCTCAGGTGCAGCATGCAAAAAGTTTAATTCAAAATTCGAAAAAAGGTCAAAAATCAGAAGAGACATTAAAATAAGAGAAACTCTCAGTATATAGTGCTAAGCAAAACGATAATTAAAAGCTTGTATAAACTAAAACTTTTAACAGGTCAGTAATTCTGGGAAAACTGAAGCCATGACTACTGTAGTCTGTAGCAAAAAATGTCTGAAAAAATATCTTTTTGATCATTATATTGGCATGTTTTGCCCCCTAAAATAATATTTTTGCAAAGTAGTATTTTTTGCCCATGATAAAACAAATCAGCATGTGGAATCTTAAGTTATTTGTTTTTTTTGTTTTTTTTTGCATTTGTCCCAGTTTTCACCCTAATTTAGTCACGCCCATTTATACCCACTGTTTAGATCTTACCCTATCACACATGAACAGCCCGAAGTGGGAGACTGGTACATGCTTTCTTTAAGTCAAATGAAACAGCATCACATCTCTTTGAGCCACCACTAACACAACATAATTCCTCAGCTCATCAAGCTTGAAAGATGCCAAGTGCTGCTTTTGTTACGTTGGCTAACAGACATCCATGCTGGCAAGCTCTGAGTGGGGGAGAGGAAGGGGACTGTTGTTGTATCGCTGACAACTAAATTTGTGATATAAGTACAACATGAGCATGTGAACTCGTTGATCTGTTACTTTTCTCCTCCTATTATTTTCCAGAAAGTTAGTTTTGTGAGACAAATGAAATAAAAATGAAATGTTTAATTTTATAGACACATTTTTCAGCTTTGTTAGATGTTCACAGTACATGCAAACAAAATCTACAGCTCGTTTGAAAAGTCAAATCATTTAAAAACAAAGTTTAAGTCTGAAAGTGACTGAATGTCAGAATAATCACTTTGTGTCAACCTTGAAAACTGAATTAAAGATTATAGTATTTTTTGAGGTATTCTTATTATTTCCTGTTTATTTTTTATGACCTTTTTCATGTTATTTACATAATATAAGGGCTACATGGATCAGCATGGAATCCAATTCCTAAAATTCCTGATATACATTATTACTGCTGGTAAAAATGGTTTATTGGTTAATTTCTTCCAAAGTGTGTTGGTTCTCGCACAGCTGAGATGTTTTTTTTGTTTTTTTTACAGTGTCCAATATGACTACAACATGGCTCAAATCAGTGTAAGCTTTAGTGCAGTCCACCTTCAACCTTATTCATGTCACATCTCAGGACTCTCAAGTTGGTATCCTAATAATAATAATTTAGCAGGAGAATAGGCAGCTGATGAAATATTTATCTGTCTCATGACACATTCAACATTGTAAGTACTGCGCAGTATTTTGCAGCTCTTTGTTTTTCTACAAGACAATTATAGTGACTATCCTGTTAGCATTAATTATTTACTCTGAGGGTGATTTCTTTTCGCAGGCTCTTTTATGGGGTCCTATTTCTCATTATAAGCTGCGAGTCTGTTTCCATTAAAGTATTTATGGTGGCGGAATAAATTGAGACAATCTAGCGCTTTATGGAGGATCCAGATGATTTCTCCCAGTTTAGGAGTTTTCTCCGCGTGTGATTAGCCTCATTCCTCTAAGCTGTTAACAAAACAGAGAGAGAGCAAGAGAGAGAGAGAGAGAGAGAGAGAGAGAGAGAGAGAGAGAGAGAGAGCGAGAGAGAGAGAGAGAGAGAGAGATATACTACAGCTGCTGGGAGTTCACCTTGCTTTAGTGCAGTACTGTAGTCAGCACTAATCATCTGGTTGGCTTCATAAAGCCATTGTAAACTGAGCAAAAAGGAGACTAAGTGTTCCTGAGTTGTCTGGAGAGTATGACCTGGCACAGTGGGCATGGATTGTGGTGACAGTTGGCATACAGCACAAACCTGCCCTGTAGCTTCTCTCCTGTTTGGCTTTCTGCATCAGCCCGATGTGCCCACCAGCCATCCCACTCCTTCCTTTCTCCTCCCTTTGCCGGATTGGCCTATCTCTCTGTTGTCCAGAACATTCACAGCCTAAGTAGTAAGCTTTTCAGCTGCAAAACAGACACATTTCCATGTGTGTTATATACATATCTGGCTTGATGAAGCACTAAAATGTCTTCATGTGTCTGCATTTGAGGGTGAGCCATGCAAAACGTGGGAGAATCATGCAAAAACAGAGTGCACCTGCATACACCTACATTTTAGAATAGCACTGCTAAGACTCATTATCAGATGTTTCTGTTTTCTTAGCATGAGTGGAATTACAGAATGCTTTTGGTAAGGAACTTCATTTATTAACACCACTATCTATTTTTCATTGAACTTTTCTTTTTCAATGTCTCAAATTGGTAGGTGCAGTTAGTGGGTGGGGCTAAACACAGTTTGAGTGATAAGCTGTAGTCTTATTAAATTGAACAATACATTTAGGCTCATTGTAGGAGCATATTACAGTCACATTCAGGCAAGTTCTATGCTGTGGATGTGTTTATGTTGGTTATAGGAGATAGTTTGTAATTTTATCCTTATCATATACATATTTCTGCATATCTTCTGTAACCATGCAATGTTTAAGTGAAGGCTGCATTTTCATTACAGCAAACTGAAACACTGTTGGCTCCTTTATGAGTGTGTTTATAAATCACAACCGGCTTGAGGTGCCCAGAGTGAAAGGGTATGCAAAACAAACAAACAAAAAATATGTATTGCCTAGAAATAAAAGTTTCAAGTGCCAAGATTTTTTTGTTTATTTAGTTTCTTCTTTTTTGTTGCTTATATTCCTTATTTAAAGAATCTTACTAAGCATGTTTACCTCATTGGCATAAAAGCCTTTACATCTAATTTTCAACATATTTCTCTAGTTATTTAATTAGCTGGTTATTTAAGAATGTATTTTTGCAGTATAGTATGTGTTGTAACCAATTCACACAATGTGTGATTCTCACAAACAGCAAGCTGGTAAAAAAAAGTATAATGACTATATTGGACTATGGTGGCCTAGTGTTTAGGACATTGACCTTTCATCCCTGAATGTTGCAGGTTTAATTCCTGGCCCGGGCACCACTGAGGTACCCTTTAGCAAGGAACCTGCTACACTGCTCCCCGGGTAATGTTGATTAGTTAAATGCAAGGGTCACATTTTGTTGTAGTGCTTGAGTGTGCTCACAATGACAAATAGTCACTTTCACTTAACATAAAGAATTTTCAGCCACTTTGGGGCACAGATCTAGCTTTAAATGCTGTGTACACTTACAGTCTAAAGTGGCCAACAAAGAAGGAAATAATTTGGCACACAGTGATGAAAATTCAGCATTAGATTAACTAATGGATGACTACTGTAGATTCTGAAAATATAGATAAAATGTATTTTTTAGCACTTCAAATCTGAAATCTGGGCATGCCACAGCACCCTCTGCAGCCCCACTTCCCACATCCCTGTACTTAGATAGACTTCTAGTTCTCTGACTGAGCCTCACTTACTGCTAAAGTTCTTACTGCTTTGTGCCAAGTAAACAAAACACAATCGATCACAATCAGTATCAATCTAGCAATCCCTATTGGTGCCAACAATGAAGCCATGACTTGACAGAAAACCTATTGTTTAAATATTTATGGCGATGTACAAAGCTTTGCTTGTCAGTTTTTCAGTAAAACAATACTAGGGAGAATACTAGCTAAATCCTACTTAGTGAGTGACTGTGTGAGAGTGTGTGTGCATGTGTGTGAAGCAGCCAAGCATATAATTGAGAGGGACCTGGGGTTACTTTTATTGGGTGTTGACAACAGAAAGCGTTATTTTAACATTCATGTATCCATAACTATGCTGTCAATCAAAGAAAAGTAATATACCCTGGAATATTATAATCCTCACTAGAAAAGGGATGTGAATGCTAAAACCAGTGTATTCATTGAATATTGTCAAAAGAAAAACGCAGATGAAGTGGTTGGAATGTATTTTATCCCTTAAACTCTAAAGTTTTGGATGTGGCCTCACACTTCAATTCTTCACTCTTAAAGCTGTAATATGTACATATTAGTTTCATAGTTACAGAGCATTTTGTGGTGGTTACTAAATAACAAAATCTTACAGTGTAAATTTGTAAAAAAAAAATGTAGATAGGCAGCTGCATGTAACATGCTGCCCTTGCCCCTAATTCATCTCTTGCAGCCAATCAGGGACTGATCTGAAGAAGTTAATTAGCCTGAGTAGATGTGGTAGATTGTGGTTGGAAGTAGACTCTGCAGGATGGTAGATGTTTATGACCACTGCAGAACATTAATTTTTATTTTTAATTCCTTCAGTCTGTTTAGTCAAAGGAAAAAAGAAACAAAAAATAATGGATATTGCAACAAGACAATGCAAGATGCCACAGTTCGATGAAAGAAATTCAGGCAAAATTTATATCCCACTGAGATCCTGTGGGCCAGTGTTTAAATATTTAAGACAATATGAATAGGAGTGCTGATCTAGAACCAGTTTTTGTGACAGTGATTATCATAAAAACACAGGAAAATTATCCAAGATTACACACAGATCCAATTATCCATGTGTCCTCTTTATGAACTAGTGAAGATATTTCCTGAAATTGCTGCCTGTAACGGGGCGGTTTTCAGTAAGTCATGCTGTGTCTTATACTACCTCAACAACTTTGTACCATCTCAGTAAAGAGCTACTTGTTGTTAGAGTGGGTTGAGAGAAATTTTGGTGATGTATTTTTTACAGAAAGAGTTGGTGTAAAGTTTGACTACTTTTTGTTGTTAGCTACTTTAGCCTTGTAGCTCCAGAAAAGCAAAATTTGGACATCAAACATGTCTTGGCTGACTGACTACATCAAGTATAAGTGGAAAATTATGTAAACAGGATTTTAAACCTAACCATTCCTTTAAAGGAACCGCTTCCCATACATTCTCCACAGCTGTCCAGAGCCTGTCCATAGTATGTGTTTTTTCTTCTCCACATTTTCCCACTTTAGTCCCACAACATCTCAGTTTTTACATTTATGCGCAATGAATTTAAGTTGAATTAGATGAGGGTAGAGCTTGTTCAACCTCATGACACATATTTCTGGACGGAGCACAGGGTAGGTCACTTAGGATCATTCTCTCCAAAAAGTCTTTTAGGAATTGCAGTTCTCTCTGCATAATCATGACTAAGTAGCAGTGTCTTGTTTGAGAAGAAGCAAAGCTGAGCAGATGAGAAGCTGTAATAGCTTTCAGGACAGATGATAGCCTGATCATTTCAGCCTTTCAGAGTCAGCTCTGCAAAAGTATCAGGTTCAGTTTCTATTGTTTGACATGCTGTGGGCCACTGATATTGTGTGGGCCTCACATAAGACATGGAGGGTGTACACAGAGAGTAATTGTCCAAACCTACCCAGTGATTAATTGCTCAGTAGCCTATGCACAGGCTGTTGCAGTTATACTGTTCTCCTCCACGGTAGGAGCTGAGAACCGCTGAGCTTTCACAAGAGCTGAGAATAGACGAGGCAAAATCAACCACTGCTTCTATATTTAACACACTCGCAAGAAGTTTACTCCAATCATTTGCAAAAAACTTGGGATTTGTGAGGCTGTACTCCTGTTATAAACACCATGTTTGTTGACGAAGCACATTGCGCATTTTGCCGTAAAAGAGGACACAAACTCGAGGGCTTCTTGGATGGCTTTTATTTGCTGGAATAAAACACGCAAAAGTGCCTGCTGCAGAAGATCATCACAGGCTGTGGGCTGACACTTACATGCTGCAATGCTCCAGTGCCAAGACATGCTGTAACAAACAAAATAAACCCAGTGTTTATTTGTGCACAGGTGTGTAAAACTGCTTCCCAACACTCTGGCAATTTACTTAGAGCTCTCTCTAATCTTTAACAAATGAACGTAATCAATGGTCACAAATGTATTGACTTCTACTCCTGAGTTTAATAAGCTGAAGACTGATGAAGGCTAGGGAGGGCCTGAGAACTCGAGAGAGGGCCACAGCTTGAGACAAATTGGGATATCAAATTGACAGTACCATAGTGTAATGCAATGCCAGTTTGTAGTGAAATGCATGTATTTAAAAGGCCCAGATCTTGGAAAACTAAATTCTTTCACTTTTTTAATGATATAAGAGTTAACACATTAATAGCGCATTTTTAAAACCACAATGGTATTTTAATGGCATTAAGCTGTTTTTCTAGTTTGACCCTTCAGGCCATCTATAGTAGTGATCAATGTGTAATCAATAAGCAGCAAACTAACAAAAACAACAGCAATGTGGAATGGACCCCTTGAGAGCCTCTTCTGCAACAAGAATCCACAAGCTGTTTAAATGAGAAGGAGAATGATAAATGTGAAGCCGTTAACGACAGTGCCGACAGATAAAGGTGATGTACAAAAAAGTAGATTTTTAAAATAATTTATTCAGAAAAAATATGAATCGACAAAACAGAAAGAAAGCTGGGCTCAAAAGATAGTATGTAGTAATTAGAAGCATTAGCTAAAATAATGTAAATGTTTATGCAATGAAAGACTAGTTTAAATAATACTGTTTATACATGTAAGACAGAAAGTGAATGGTTACTTGAATGGTTTTAGAAATAAAATTGAAGTGTGCATGTATGTTTTTGTGTGTGTGCATGTGCATGTGTTTGTGTGTGTGTGTTGATTAATCAGTAGATTAATGTAAGATAAACAGTTAAAAGCTTTGATAACATTATAAATAAATGTTTATGCCAATAAAACTTTTGTTATGAAAATGGAATTTGAGTTAAAGGCTTTGAAGGGCCTTTGTCTTGGCTGTTTATTGATGAGTCACAGCATGCAGGACACTGGCACTTGCCAAACGATTTTATTTAGATCAGATTAAAGGCGGTGAGGGCCGCTAATCTGAGAGTTTAACTGCTGCACTCCTCTGAGATCAGCTGATCAGCAAAGGGATTATAACTGTGGTGAACAGAGTGGGTCAGATGGCTCACAGTGAGACGCACACCACACACACAAACGCACACACACACACACACACACACAGAGGCACTCGTTGTCCTATCTTATAATAACAAAACAGTCCATTGTTATGTACACAATATATGAGATCAGACAAACTGAGATTAAATTGATTCTCCTGTTGAAATTGCCTTAGAAATTAGCTGGAGAGTCTTACGGGAAAGCATGCAGTATGCATTAACTGTGCAGCACTTTATTAATGACATGCTGTGGTTTTCACTCTGTGGACAATTACAGTGGTGGCTCTAGCGATTGATTTGCTGGGGGATTGAACTAGAGGTGGGCTGCAAGCCTCAGATTCATAAATTCAGCTCTAGAGGCAAGAACAGTCAGCAGGTTTTGGAGCCATAATTTGTTTACACTACCATTGTAGATTACAGAATTAAAAAAACTCCCACATATTGTCTGGTGATGATATGAGAAGGTTAAGCAGATATAAATCAAATCAATGCACCCTTTTCAGTACATATGCCTTCTCTGTAGGTACTTGTACTGACTCTTGAAGACAGCACATTTTTTCTAACACAGCTATGACACCTAATCGTATTCAAAGCCAAAAATACAGACCATTTGTACTAGCTTGAAACATTTTTCTTTATATTACCCATCATACGAGCTCCCATTTACAACCCAGCCTCTGAATGTTCAGTCTCTTCTTTCAGGCTACAGCTTTGTTGTTCTGCAGTGGCTTTTTCATTAACCCTTCAACCACAGTCATTGGTGGTGATAACAACAGAATGGTATAATTACAGACTCCACCTGACCTTACTACTGCTAATGATAGACACTGCTGGTCATTAGTGGTTAAGTCTGTGTACTTCTGCTCTTATTGTTTGTTATCTCCATAGTGATATTGTTTTATTCTTTTATTCTCTCTGACTATTGGATGTCGACCAGTGGAGGATGGGTTCATTTTCTGAGTCTCGGTTCCTTCCAAGATTTTCTTCCCGCAGCTTAATGAAGTTTTTCCTTGCCTTTGTCACCCTTGGCTTGCTCACTAGGGGCTCAGACCCAGATTCTGTGAAGCTGCTTTGCTGCAGTGTCAGTTGTAAAAGAACCTTATAAATAAATTTGAATATTCCTTATATCTCCAACATCAAGGCCATAGTCATAGAGTTAATATTAGGGGGAGACCATTCTTGATGTGGGGGATATGTGCGGAGGATTTTTTTTGTCAGTGGTAGGGGGTTGGTATGTGTGATGGTGCCAGTATAAATAAAAATTATGCTGTCCATCATAGAGGTGGGTAACTAGTTATATTTACTGTTGCATACATACCTAGGTAATTGCGTGTTGGATATCATGCTGCCACATCACAGTCACTATTTAGTTTAGTTCTTTTTGTGTGTCTAACAGCATCTGTATTACTTTATGATTGGCCACACCTCTGACAAATATCATTTTATTTTAGAAAAATGCACAAAAAGAACAGAGCCCAATAATCTTCTGCTTAATGGATGCTGGTGTTCTAAAACATTCTACCACAGTTCTGTGAGTTGGCGATGGAGTTGTTTTCATTTTTATTTTTACCTGCTACATTTGTACTCTTAGTTGCTGTTTTTAGTCATTTCGCTAAATAATAATAGTTAACATTCTGTATAGGTTTAGGCTGTGGTTCCCACCTCTGCTCACTCACAGCTCATTGAAACAAGCTCAGAAATTCAGCCAGTATTGATCATTATGATCTTTTTGCCAAAAGTTTTATATTAGAATTTGAAGAAAAGTAATGTCTTTTTTTGATAAAGCAAATATCCTGGTTTATTATTTTTTTTAAATATATTTAATTATAATAATAATTATACTTATTCCTTGGCTGGAAACAAACTGGAAAAAGCAAACAATTATGAATGTCAATGGGATGTAAATGTAATGGATTGCATAACTCAGTGTAATTCAATATGTAATAGTGTAATAACATTTCAATAGTAAAACTATTCCCCAGATCTTAAGATCAAACCATTGGTTCCTTTTCATAGCCCTGTTACAAAGGCTATGACAAAAAAAGGGCTAAGCTAACATTGTTAAACCAACATTCCCATACAGTGTAACTTGCCTTGCCTTTTTGATGTGAACAGTTATACCTAAGTAATGAAATCTTCTTCTGTCTTTAGCGTGGAGCTGGACTTTAAGCTGCAAGAGGATAAACTTCAGCCGCTAATGAAAAGACTGTGCCCAACAGCAGACCTGCCCTACCCATCTCTGCCTTACTCACATGATGTGATCACGTCCACTCCCAAACGCAAATCCAAAAGCGAGGCCAAGAAACACGCACGCTGGAAACTGTGGTTTCTCTGATGGACGAACTTTCTTGGATCCAGCATCCGTGCACCATCAGGGCATAAGGACACTCTGAGCAACAATCTGTCGAATTCTGCGCTGATAAATGGATGCGACAAAAAGCCACAATCCACTGATTTGTGATTGTAGCACGCGGGGGGCTGCTGTCCATGACTGGATTTTAACAAGGAATAACATTTGTTTTTGTTCTGTAATCTTTGATAAAACCATGAGGAACTGCTGAGAATTCACCTGCTATCATGTTTACCAAAAAGGATTCCATACAAGGATTTCATGTATGCTTAATAAGCAAGGTAAGAAAAGGAAGTTGCTTTGGCTCGTTTTTGCTTTAAAATTAACTATTTGACTCCAACACATCTCTCTGTATCCTATTTTTTCCATCTAACACTTGTCTCCTTCTCCAGGGGCCTGTAGAGCAGAACAGAAACTTCAAAGCTAAAAGCCAGTTCAACACAATGGCAATTTGGAAGCGAACCATCAGAAGCATCTAATCAGCAAAGCACAAACTTTGGGAAATAGAAAAACGGATGTTTCATTTAAAACCCTTGCTTTTTTGTCTGTATTACTTTCATTTGCTCTCAAATGTTTTGCCCATTATTTCACAGAAAAAAGGTTAAAATAAAGCAAATGTTAATATTCTAAGTTGTCCTGAAAGAAGTTATGATGTGTGAATGCAGAATCAATTGACTGCATGCACAACAGTTGAAGACTTCAGAGATATTTTTCATAAAAAAGGACAATTATGTAATTAAGTCAGTAGTTTGTGAGATGCTGTGAACTAAATAATACTTCAATTTTCCTGTGAGTGTTTTCAAAAACAAATGATTTCTATAAACCATATTGACTTTTTTCTATTTCAAACAACAGCCTGTCTTTCAAACTGAAGATTGACTGTGGTAGTATGGCAGAGAGTGCAGATTTTCCAGACATGAAGCACTGAGGCAAAGTATTGCATCTTTACAGGCTAATTTGTATCATTTGTAATATCACCTATGTCAATAACAGAAATCCTGGACTTGCCTCTGTGCTTAGCCGTCTGTTGAAACAATCCTCAAAACCTCAAAACCTGAACAAGGAGATGATACTGGTGACAAAAGAGGGCTATGTAAATATCTTATTTATATTATATTTTAGACCGTCATTACTTAGACAGCTTTGTATTAGCTCAAGAAATGTTCCTTCAAGCCACTGCCTCACCTACTACTACTCCAGTGCCAAATAGAGTATTTTGTAATCACTCCACTAAAAACTGGAGGAGCCATCATCATCTGCACTCTAAAAACAAAGGTGACCAAAGGGTTTCATTGGAGTTATGCCATAGAGGCATGGTTCAAAGTTATGTGGGGGTGCTGGGAGGGGGGACTTCCCTCAGGGACAAAGGGAGCCTCTGTAAGGCAGATAAAAATGAGTTCAAGGTCGTCCTATGTTATGTTCTTGAATGAAATTAATTTTTTCTGAATGCACCCACATGTTTCCATCAAATGTAGCATTAAATTTCTCTCCTTGGACAGACTGTAAACTCACCTAGCCTGAATTCAAAAACTTTTCGCACAATCCATCCTAGCCACCTTGATGTAGTTTATACCGAAGAAGCCTAAAGCTCAAGGTGCATCTCAAACTGCTGAAAATTATAAAAAGAAATGTTTTCAGTGAGTTTGAGGAGTTTTTCAGTTAAGGATGTTTGAGAACACGTGATGATTAATGTTCAAAGTACCCTACATATTTTTGTGCCCCAACCAACATATAACCACACTTTTACCCATTTGTCCAGCAAACCAAATTGTAATTTGTTTTGACTGTGCAGATAGAAACCTTCATGCTGGCTAAATATTTTTTACTATTTAAGTAATATTAAATAATAGGCTATTAGACATAGTTGACATATCTTCTTTTGAGGTTCTAAATATAAAACACTTATAGACAAGACTTTTACCAGGGGACCCCCAAGACCCTGATTGAAACCTGCATTGATGAAGAATCTTTTAATGTATGACACATAGAAGAACCATGTTTGTAAATGAGATGTATTAATATGAAAAAAACATTTTTAAAGTTTACTGAAGCTCCACATAACTTAAAGACTCTACCAAATAAAGTCAATTTATAACCTTAGTTAGTTCAAGTTCCTGGCCATATTGTATCATTTAAAACACAAATTCATGATTTTGCTGTGACCTTTGGTCAAAGTTCAGTGGCTTTTACTGCCTCTAATATGTCTTCTGAGTTTTACTTCACCATGCACCAATGGGTTTCAGTGGGAAAAAAATAATATTAACTAATAATATTATGTTTCACATCCCCCTCCTACCACCCCCACCCATCTTTGAATGAAAATAGCTAGAGAGACAGCTGAGACCCTCCTACTAAAGCACTTGTGTGCTACATTCTCCAATAACCAGTTAGGAACCTTTATTTTTAGGTGTGTGCTGTGAAAACCACAAGCTAGATCACATGTTTCTGTCATTAACAGACATAATTAGGATTTTAGTTGAATTGCACAGTGTGGACGAGCTGTCATTGTAGCATACTGAAACAGATGCATTGCTATACCTTGGGAAAGTGCAATTGATTTTTATTGTGCAATATATTACATTTATACTCTTTCTATCAACAAAGAAACAATGCATTTACAATAAAGAAACTGCTGCGAATAACCCCAAGACTCTACTGTCATGTTCAAATTGAATCACTGTTTTTGGAAGTAGACCAGAGAAGCACTGGGTTGTTTGGGGATACTCCCAAAGTAGATCACAGCACTCAGCTCATGGAGATGATTGAATAGTGCCTCTGAACAGGACTCAGCTGCAGGATTAGAAGGTGGGAATTTTTTTTTCTCGCTCAAATTGATTGGCTCCGGTTCTGGCACGCTCCACAGACGTGGCCTATGATTGGACTGCCTCCAGTGCAACACCTGCTGCCCAGATATTGTAAGTCAGTCCAAGTCAGGGGATAAAATGTCCCTCCTATTTCTCTCTTGTTTCCTCTTACTCTCTGCACACTTTGTACTGAAGTATCTAAATAGAGGCTTCATAAGTTTGTTAAGAACATTTTTAATGGAAACAGCTGTACAATTATAACATTTGTATCACACTAGATAATGCAACAAATGACCAAATAATATAAAGATTGTTTATCATTATGCAAACATTTGATAAATGACCAATATGTTTTACCGTATTTTTTCCCTGGATCTTCTGGAAAGCTCATGTAAGCATGATTTCACAGGGCTGACACAATTTCTACAAACTATGCATTTCCCATTATGTTGCTTGACCTGAGTCAGGAAAACCCAGTGGATGAAAGCTGACAAGTAAGCTAAAGCTAACTTAGCAAGAATAAACTATCTAGGTTTCTAATTTGTCTTGCTCTGTGTTTTTTGTCAATTCACCCTGTGGTCTTTTTGTCTAATCAGCCACGCATGCATTTTACGTGCACATATTTCTGTATGCATACTCAGCAGTAAAGTAAACAAGAACCCTACTTTCTATAAGGCATTGGCACATGAGAGTTGAACAGTGAATTTAGGGAGTGGACAAATTCGCATCTGGAACATCTGTCTAAGAAGTGCATACGTCTCTTTTCTCATACTGTTGTGTTTAGTTCTTCTGCAGTGATGTCGCAGACTGGGAGTGTTGGGCTGAGGGATGTCTATTAGGTGAGCTCATTAAAATATTAGGACCATGTCCCATCAGCTCTCGGGTCTGTTTTTAATTATTAATTTATTGTATTTCCAGTAGAACCTGTCAAGGGGTGGGATATAATAGGTAGCAAGTGATAAGTCCGTTATTGTGTTGGAAGCAGGAAAAACGGGCATGAACTGCTTTGAAAAGTGCCAAATTGCGATAACTAGGCAATAAGACCAGACCACCTCCAGAATGACAGGTACCTACCACAAGCGGCCTAAAAAGGGACAACCAATGAACAGGCTACGGGATCAGGTCTGGTCCCACTACTTTAGCAAAAAAAAATTAATGCTGACTTTAATTGAAAGGTGTTAAAATAAAAAGCATAATTAATGTGTCCATCCATCTAAAGTGTAACACACTTCGAGAAGACTACTCACTGACAGTTCATACGGCCATGCCAACTTACCCACCCAGAGAGAGTAAAACCAGCTGTATTCTTTCAGATTCCTGGCACGTTTTCTCTACCTCTTGACACAAGAATTGGAACACATGCAGTGAAGAAATACTTGTTGTGTGTTGTGCAACACTATATAACTAATCTTGTCATCATTTTGTTATCCGTTATCAGGCATATTTAAGACGCTCGGGATGATACCTTACTCAAGGGTACCTTGGTGGAGCCCAAACCAGAACTTGAACCTGCAACCTTCAGGTCCGAAGGGCAAAGTCCTAACCACTAGGACACCATTGACTATTGTAGGTATCACAGCTGTGCTGAAAATAAGTCATCACCCAAATAATATCTGGTCAGTGGTGGTTTCATGCCTCCTTTCCATCAGAGCACAGATAAAGGGAGACTAAGAAAGAACAAATGAGTTACAGAAGTAAATGTAAACCTATTCAGCACTTTTTTCAGAAAAAATGGCCAATTAGTGTAGATGCAAGTAGATACATCGGCAACATAGTGTAAACTGATACACTGTATGGAATGTCTACACATGTTGAAAAGAGTCTTACGAAGGCAAAACAGGTGAACGCTATTCTCCCAGCGCTTGCGATAACCTCCATAGCCGATACCCTGCCTGCCATACAAAGAGAGTCCATTTACATAAAGATTGTCCAGGGTCACCCTCATAGATATTCCCCATACACACCGAGCCAGAGCAAGAGAGAGAGAGGAGAGACAGCCCAAATTAATGCAGAGAGAGAGACCTCACCACCCAGCAAGAACAAGGTCAGCCTGACCATCCAGAGGATTCCACTCATACTCTAATGAATAACAGCTGAGTGTTAGGATTAATTACAAACACAAAAGAGCAAAGAGGAAAGAAACGTGGCGACAGAGAGTGAGTGAGAGCAAGAGAGAGAGAGAGAGAGAGGGAGTGAGGGAATGATTCGCTTCATTATATACACCTACTTTGTCTATTTTATAAGCTCTACTGACCATACAGGTGCACTCTGCAGTTTATGTTTACAGGGTGTTGTCAATCTGTTTCTCTGCGTCATTTGTTACTTTGTTCTCTGTATGGTCAGGACCCCCACAGGACCACCAGTGAGCAGGTATTATTTGGGTGGTTGGTCATTCTCAGAAATACTGACATTGTAGTGGCATGTGTGTTTGTGCGTCTTTGTGTGCGTGTGTGTAGGTGTGTGTGTGTGTGTGCGTCTGTGTGTGTGTGATATCCACTCTGTACAGCACAAAAACTAACATTCCTCTACCATGTCTGTTGGTCCTGTGGGGGTCCTGACTGTTATTGAGTGGTGCAAAGTGGGGAAAACAAATGATGTACAGTACAGAAGCAGATGAGGGAAGCAGAGCTGATATAATTGAAAAGTGAAGATAAAAGGTAGGTGTCCTTAATGAAGTGTCTTGTTATTGTGCAGACACACACACACACACAAAGAGAAAGTGAGAACTGCTGGGGGAAGGAGAGAGAGATAGGAAGAAAGATACAGTCAGTACACATTTGTATATATACAGGTCCTTCTAAAAAAATTAGCATATTGTGATAAAGTTCATTATTTTCTGTAATGTACTGATAAACAT
>JBBPDA010163264.1:0-18209 GCA_037974385.1 Arnoldichthys spilopterus | reverse complement strand
CTTACTAATAAATTGATGAGAATCAATGAAAAAGAAGCAAGCAGTAATATGGAAATACACTAGACACAATAATGTATATATGCTGTAATCCCTCAGCAAACATCATTAGTTATTTCAAAATTAAATGCCATCTCTGAAATTTGATATATAATTTTATCCCATTTGCAATGTCCAAAATCTTAGTTCTGGGTACACTGAATCACTATGACAGGTAGACCAAAGCAGATGCTATATTTACGGGTACTAAAGCATTAAATCAAGTCAGTGGTTTGAGTCCAGCCAGGAGATGTAGATGCACCTTCATTTGAAAGTGATAAGGTAGTCTGGATATGCCTGGCAGTCATGAAACACTACAAACATCTCAGGCTGCTGCATGTTGTCGACCACGCTGTCGAATCGGTCATTGGGATCCTGAGAGGAGCGGGGTGGAGGAATCTTCATGTCGCTCTCCCCCTGGCTATAGTGACCCGTGAGGACAAGGGCAACAAACATGAGCTGTGTCCCGTCTGCAGCAGGTACGGAGAAAGTGGGATGAGTAGAGTAGCTGGCATTCAAGGCAAAGTATGTTCCTAGACCAAATCTTGTTGCTAAAAGACATGAAAAGGGAAACGAGAAGAATAAAGAAAAGCGAGTTGATAAATCCATAATGCTTTAGCACAGGTGGACATTATGATGCCTTTAAGCCCAAACAAACCAGTAGCTGGTAATTAACTTGATACTAATGAACACTTTATTAAGCAATAACTGGTTGAACAAGGCAATGAGGAGCAAAGTAATTACATGGAAATAACATTAATACAGTATACAGTAATGTTGGTGTGTATCAGTGTGTTGGCTTAACCATTTCCACAGCTCTCCTTAAGAAAGCCCAGTGTTACTTGTAATTCCCATTACATTTTTATGGTTTGGGATCAGTTCAGTTCTTCATTAGATTAGTCTTTCTTCTAATCAGCTCACACAAGATTAACTACTGTTCACACACAACAGCTCCTCCTCATTCTTTTTGCTTTCTTGTTAGTTTGTAGTGATTCTAATGTGAATATGTTTCTCCTGCAGAAAGACACTCACTGCTCAGAAAAAAGTCTCTAATTCATTTGCACAGGTGCCTAAGACTTCTACACTCTACTGTATTTTCCTCCTTAAGATCTTTATGGAAATTAGGAATTTTATTTAATCAGGTAATCATTACCATTCTGGCCAGCAAATCTGCGGTCAAAGTTAGTCTTCTGTATGGATGAGCAGGCGTTAGCTGTGGTTCCATGGTACAAAACTCGCTCTCCTGCTCCCACTTGAGGTCCATTTTTATCCTGCAACTCTTTTTTACGAACCTCATAAGCCCGTCGAAGATGCACATTTTGTATGCGCTCAATCTGTGTAAACACAAATGTATTCACAGTAAACAATTTTTCTACAGCAACTACCCCCACAGTCTGTCTGCAAAAAAGTGGATTTTTTTGTAGTGTTCAGTCTACAATTACACTCCTAAAAATGACAGAGCACCTTGAGCACTGTTTTTTTCTGGGCAGTTCTCTTGAAATCCATTTTCACTCTTTTGTATTCAGCGGAGCTCATCGGCAGAGTGACCACCTTCAGAGACTCCCCTGGTTCCATGTTGTCCCAGTACAGAGGGAAGGAGAAATCTAACAGACACACAACAACATTGTTGATCATCATCCAAAGAAGAGTATTTCTTTATTGCTGAAAGATAAAAATCGATCAAAATATGTGGTATTTTACCTGGAAGGTTCTCTAGTCGTTTCAGCTTGGCCATCGATTTCGGAAATTTAAAAAATGTCGTGGCCTCCATCTTTACCATATTTACCATCCACTTGCATCCCTGTGCATCCATTACCCCTGCTGCGACATTATTGTTTTCTAGCTGGTGATGGGCTATTTTGGGCAGCCTCTCCCAGTGTCCTCGTGACCCGAGAATGCACCAGCTGACACGGCCAAAGAGAATGTCCTGATCTCTTTCTTTTATCTATAGTGTGTGGTTGAAAAATACTGATTTATACACAGTCCATCCACAAACTTAAGTGCTGAAACTTGAAACTGAAACTGTGATCTTAAATGA
Organism: Arnoldichthys spilopterus; assembly: GCA_037974385.1. Classification (NCBI taxonomy): domain Eukaryota; kingdom Metazoa; phylum Chordata; class Actinopteri; order Characiformes; family Lepidarchidae; genus Arnoldichthys; species Arnoldichthys spilopterus. Next base: position 16,135 of record JBBPDA010163264.1, on the reverse strand, counting down.
TGTTCTTCAAAAGTTCATTTGAAAGATTAATATTTGTTTTTAAGTAAAAAAGCTGTGTACTCAAGATTTCATTATTTATACTGTAAATGAGACAGTGATCTTTAACCGAAAACACTTCACATGCTGAATGCTCATGATCTACTGAATGTGTTTTCCAAATCCTCTACAGTCCATACCTGTCTAAAAAGGGCCTCTTTCGCCATGCGAGTGATTTCATTTATGCCACTTTTCAGTCCACTTGCTACTATATTATCTGAATCACGTTGGATTAGCTCTATACCCAGGGAAACCACATGTTCAATCTTATCTTGACCTATGTGCCTGAGTTCCTCAGCAGAGAACACCAGAGAGGAACACTCTTTCTCATAAGACTGACGAAGCTCCTGGCAAGCATTTGAGACACTCTCTACAGCTGAACCTATGACAAGAAACTCCGCTGTGCTCCTCTGCTGGACAGGCAGGGATTGAAGTAAGGAGATGAGGTCCATGGTCAGAGATGTTGGTTGGTGCCCACTTGTGGCAGCTGTGGGAGGTGTGCGTGGAGCAGGAGCTAGAGAAACAAAAAACAGTGCAGTTTTTGCATGCTGTTCTTTAGCTGAGCATTAAATCATTGCATTCTAACTGCTATGTATGACAGATGTGAAATGAAAGACTAATAGCAATTTTTGGAAGCTATATTTAGATTAGTAGCTATATTCTTACCTACTGTCTGTGTAAATGTGCCAAATAGTTGCTGCGCCACTGCTTTAAACTCCAAGAAGACACTTGCTTTCAGCATAACAATTCGAATAGTTCTGAGGTGTCTTAGGTTAGTGCCTATCACAGCATCCTTTATTCCCTGGAGAATGGCCTTAGCCACCACGTTTGCTTTCAGGCCTCCTCGGCCTAAAAGATCCAACAGAGTTTAAAAATTTATATTTAATCCATTAAACGTTCAGGAGCTCTAAACAGTGTAAAACGTTTTGTACCAATTTAAGATTAGATTCAGATTATACAGCAGAGTTCAGAATTCATGAAACATGATAAAGTGTCTAATTTCTTAAGCTGTATTATACACCGATCAGCCATAACATTAACATCACTCACACTCAAACCTTCGACCTTCAGGTCCAAAAGGCAGCGTCCTAACCACTAGGCCATCACTGCCCACAAAGGCAGCCATCCCTGGGTGGACTTAAACCATCAACCATTCGGGTAACAGCCGAACACGCTAACCAGTTGGGCCAAGGAGACTGCATAAACCTCATGTATGACAGCCATAACTGGGATTTGATCTCACAGGGTTCGAATCGTAAAACAGACTCCATACTCGCTGTGCCACGCTTTGTCTATTGTGATGTTCTAGATGACTGAGCGTCTCGAAAACAGCAGATATGCAGTACATATGCAGTAGTTAGTGCCTATCAAAAGTTATCCAAGGAAGGACAACTGGTAAAGTGATGACGTTCACTAATGCATGTGGAGTGAAGGCAGGGCTTTCTGATCACAAAGAGGAGCTCCTGTTACACACAATATTAAGCAGCATGCGGAGGACCTACACAATATTAGGCAGGTGGTGTTAATGTTATGGCTAATGGGTGTAATCTACACAAAAACAACTTTCAGTAGTGTTGCATGGGTAGACCCCTGATCCCCAGGGTGGGCGGTTTCAGGTCTGCTTATTGGATAATTTTGTGGGTGCATATGAGCCTGATCAAAAGGGCACAGTGTTCATTACATTTTACATATAACTTAAATAAATTGTGTTACTGACCGGCACAGATAGCAGGAATGGCCACTGATTGGTGCTTATCACTTTCACATTTTAAAACTATGTCCCGTGCCAGTCTTTTGATAATGTCTGCATTGCTTTCTCCGCACACATGCATGATCACATTGCAGGGGAACTTTCCGGGTCCTGTGGTGAAGATCTCTCCTTTGTGTACCGTCGCTAGAGAGCAGGAAGGCAGGAAAGGGAGAAATATTCAAACATCTAAAAGCTTTTCACAGATTCTACATCTTGTCCAAGTATTTACCAGTTATGTATATTGCTGCTTATTTATAGCATCTAAGTTATAGGTTCATGGTCAGTTTGTAAAGCACAGATCAAGAACTGCAGACTACAGAACTATTACAGGAAAGTTTGGTAGTGCTGATTTAAACCCTTTGTTGTTGCAGTGACCCTCCCATCATTTGCAGATTTCGTTTATTGCAGCTTTTAATGAATCATTAACAAGTATCAGTACAAAACTTTGATAAATAAAATCACAGAATGTCACTACGATACTTTCTTACCTCCTGTTAGATCAGCCTTGATTTGTGGTCCAGCAACAGTCAGGATGTCATTGCACACCTCTGAAAAATCCATATTTCAATATGAGCAAACTGTTGTATATCAAAATTGCAGTTTTGACATTTCAAGGTGCTCTGGTGCATTGAATATGCCCCTAAATCCTCATGTAAAAAATAGCTTTTTGGCAATAAAAAGAGCCTGGGTGAGAAAGAGATCAATTTACAGAAAATGTTCATATTTTAATTGCAATATTTTCCCCAAATTCAGTCTCACACAATCTTTTACTATAGCCCACTATTCAGTATGACAAAATGGAATGAAATGCATTTGGCGTTTGGTGTAAGGCAGCACCTGTTTTGAAGTCATTAAAGTCAGTAGTGTTTACGATGGCTTCTGTTGTCTCATTGCTGATGTCACCAAACACCAGATGGAGCTGACACCTGCCCACTGCGGTCGTGATTTCATCAATTTCAGAGCTCAGAGACTGAAAGACAGCTGAGGTAGAAAATGTAATTAGTGGAAAATGTCTTTGCAGAAAGTCGAATGAATGTGTGCACTGACGTACATTACAGTGTATGTCATATTTCAACAAATGGAATTACCTCGACCTGTGTCATCCACCAGTTGTGCACTCAGTCCCGTGCAGACTTCATGAAAGATCTATCAACAGTAGCATTCTTTAAAAACCACAGTTTATAAAAATACAAAGACTAGATCAACACTGTAACATAACAAAGACACATTTTTATAAACCAATCACCCATAACATTAAAACCACCTGCCTAGCATTGTGTAGGTCCCCCTTGTGCTGCTGAAAGAGCTCTGACTGTGGTGCACTGTGTGCTTTGACCCCTTTCTTTCAAACAGCATGAACTTTTTGGCCATTTGTGCAACAGCTTTTCTTTGGGACTGTACCAGATGGGCTTGTCTTCACTCCCAACATGCATTATTGAGCTGTGCGTGGCCATGACCCTGTATCTTATTTACCAGTCTTTCCTTGGATCAAATTTGATAGGTACTAACGACTGCATACCTGGAACACAAAGCCCGCTGTTTTGTCATCTAGTGGCTCAGATCCTTATGCTTGCCCATATTTTCTGCTTCCAGCACATCAGCTTCAAAAGCTGACAGTTTATGTGCTGCCTAATATATCCCACCCCCCTGACAGGTGCTATTGTAACAAGATAGTCCATAGGTATTCACTAAACCTGTCAGTGTTTTTGTGTTGTAGGACTGGTATATTTAAAAGGCATTCATTATGGCTTCAGAGGCTTTAGAATTTATGATGGGTTTTAGATGTGCAAGCCTTATGTCAAAACCTATGATGGCCAGGAGATGGCAGTGTTGACCAAAAGTAACCTTTAGGATTATCATAAAATTTGAAGGTGAAATCAGTTTTTGGTGTTTTCAGTCAATGGCATGATAATTAGGTGTGAGTGGGAGAGAGTGTTTTATTTAAAGGAATCCAGTAACGCCTGACCACACATACAACACATTTGTGGTTGTGTATCATGGCTTGAATAAAAGATCTTTAAAGAGATTGAACTTCACCTATCAACAGTCAGACAGATTGTGTCTGGAGGAAATTTAAGACCATTGTTACCCTACCTAGAGGTGGTTGACCATCAAAGATAACTCCACCTGCAAGAGGTGTAATAGTCCAAGGGCTTACAAAGGAACCCAGGGTAACTTCTAAGTAACTGAAGGCCTGTCTCACATTGGTAAATGTTGACGTTCAGGAGTCCACCATCAAGAGAACCCTGAACGGCAATGATGTGGTAGCAAGGAGACAGCCACTACTCTCCACCCAAAATATTGTTGACTGTCTACAGTTTGCTAAACATCATATGGACAAACTGAAAGGATACTGAAAGAATGTGTTATGGATGGATGAAGTCAAAATAGAACCTTTTGGCTCAAATGAGGAGTGTTATATTTTGAGAAGGATAAACACTGCATTCCAGCATGAGAACCTTATGCCATTTGTAAAACCTGGTGGTGGGAGAGTTCTGCTTTGGGTCTGTTTGATGGTTTGCCAGCATTGATGGAACAATGAATTCTGAACTATACCAGAAAATTCTAAAGGAAAATGTCAAGACATCCACGCATAAACTGAATTTTAAGAGACAGTGGGTCATGAAGCAAGGCAACAATCCAAAACACACAAGTCGTTCTACCAAAGAATGGTTAAAAAAGAATTAAGTGAAAGTGACTTTTTGTCATTGTGAAGCACCACAACAAAATGCAACCTCTGCATTTAATCCATCACACATGCAGCAGCAGGCAGCTATCAACAGCACCCAGGGAGTAGTGTAGTGGGAGGGTACCTTGCTCAAGGGTACCTCAGTAGTGCCTGGGCTGGGACTTGAACCTGAGACCTTCAGGTTTCAAAGGCAGTGTCCTAACCACTAGGCCACCACTGCCCAGTGAATGTGAAAGTGAATGCTCTGAAAGGGCCAAGTAAAAATCCAATTGAAATGTTGTCAAAAGATTTAAGCGAGTGGTTCATGTGAGAAAACCCATCATCATTCAAAAGTTGAAGCTGTTCTGTATGGAGGAATGGGCTAAAACTCCTCAGAGTCGATGTGCAGTCAACAGTTACTGCAAATGTTTAGTTGCAGGTATTGCTGCACAAGGGGGTCACACCATATACTGAGAGCATGATTCACTTACTTTTGCCACATGCAGATGTTACTGGATCTTTATTTTCAATAAATACATGACCAAATATAGTAATTTTTATGTAATGTATTTCACTAGGTTATCCTTATCTACTTTTAGGGGTTGTGTAAAAATTAGATGTTTTAGGGCACATCAACATAAAAAGTTTAAAAGGTTTACCAACTTTCAAGCACCACTGTAAAAAGAAATATACTGAATAATAATTAAAATTTCTTAATTATCTTAACTAACCTAAAATATATTGGTAATAGTATGAAAAGTTTGTTTTTTATTAAAATATTATCACAATTTGAACTTTATTATTGAATTAATAAAGAAATCTTTTCTGAATCTGGACTCTTAGACAAATTGGAAACAATAAATTTACCTCTTCACAATTGGAGTAATTAGGCATTATGGCAATGCGTATGGTGCTGAGAGAGCCAGTGACTCCAGCCCTGCCAAATGTGCCTATAGCATTTGTCAGAATATTAGTAGCATCTTTGACGGGTACTGACATAGCTGGTCCAGGTCCAATTACTGGCATAGCGACCGAGGCCCAATCTTGCTGCTCACAAAGGGCCAGAACTTGCTCCAGGCCAGTTCGTAATGCCTGCAAAGGAGTATTAGTAACACAGTGACTACATTACAGCAGTAGTTCATAATCCTAATCTGTAATAAGTTTGAGCTAACTGATAATTTAAATCTGCCAGGTTGGTCAAGTTTCCACCCTAAAGTTTTCTTATGATTCACTTTCAGCTATTAGGCTTGGTTCACCCTCCTTTGTGCTTACCTTTTCACTGTTGTTAGCGTTTCCACTCCAAGACACGCTCTCAATAAAAAACACTTTTTTGCACCCTAATGGAGTCCCATCTACCTCCAGCACATCTCCAGGATGAAGTTGCCGTTTTCCTTTAGCAGTAATAAAATTGGTCTTAAACTGCTGCCCTCCTTTATCCAACAAGCACATTTCAACTTTGGTTGAGGTTACGGTTGTTGTCAACATGGGAGCCACTAGTATATCAACCTGTTCCAAAATTACAGTGTTAATTTGCAGATTATTTCAGGTTATTAAATATAACTAAGAAATGCCAAAATTAAAATTCCAAAGTTGTGTTACTGATCTAGCATAGGCTCTGTTTATTACAAGAGAACATGACTTTAATGTTTTGTCTTTGATTAATATGGCCCTGTAGGATTAATTCGGCTTGACAATGTACAGTGAGACACTAATAGCTGATTATAGGCTTAATTTAATACTTAGCTTTAATAATTAGTAATGAATTATTAGTTTTATAATATAAATAATCAATTATTAGTTTTACCTGCTGTTCTTCTAGACCTCCAAATACAATTTCAAGGGCCACAGAGGAATCGGCATGAGTCCCTTGAGTGCTAGACACTGCAGAGGGTAGATTAGGGAGGCTGGTAGATGCTGTGTTTCCGGCTGCTGCAGCACTACTTTGTGCATTATATTTAGGTGCTATCACAACATGACAGGAATTCTCCAGTAATTGTAAGGTTTTAAATCCTTCGGCTTGAAAGAACTGCACGACCCCCGGTCCATCCACTTGAGTTTTTTTCCAGGTAAGCTTGCCCAAGGCTGAATCTAGCAGTTTCTTCAGGTCCTTTACTTTACATCGTGGTCCTGAGAGTTGGACACATGGGCGAGGTGAGTGTTTAGGTTCTAGATTCACATTGTTTGCCTTCACACCTACTAATGCCAGAAGATCAGAGAAGATATCTACCATTTCTGGTAATTGTAGAAGCAAAGAATCACTGTATTCTGCATGGTTCTCCTTGTAGTTCTGTATGACATTTTTTAATTTGTACACTTCTGTGTTGTAGCCCACCAGCTGTACCTTCATTCTGGGGTCAACGTTTGTTCCTGGCTCATAGTTAATGTCCACATTTTTGCTTCCATGATTAGCATCTTGCAATGCACGGTTCAAAGCTTGTTTAAGAGTGTCTATTTCTGGTGGCTCAGATTCAACTTGCTCCAGTGGCACCGACTCCACACACAGGTCTCTCTGTATTGCAGTTGCTGCTTCCTGTAGTGCGCCTATTGACAGACTCCTCAAGATCAGATATGAACCTCTAGTCTCAAGCAAAACTGGACTGCGTAGGCTTTGTTGGAATCGCGTCTGGAACCTCTGCACTGCACCACTTGATGATAAGAATTTTGTAAGAGAATGATGCAGCTGGATCTTTTCCTCTTGAATCTGGTTCACCATTTCTTGAAGTTTTGTTTCTGCACCTTGAACTTGTTCTTTAGGACCTTTCAGAACAACAGAGTCTGGCATTTCCTGTGTAATTTCGACTCCTGAAAATTTAGGCTCCTGGTGAAAGAGCTCTTTCACAAGAGCATACTGTATCTCAGACATGAGACACTTCTTACAGGCCTGCTGCTGCTGCAATTGCAAAGCATTCAGATCTTTCACGAACTTCTCAATTTCCTTACTTTCTCCAACAATCACAGTTATACTTTCCTCTTTATATATTCCAAGGTTTTCTGTGGATAGGAGGGGGTTCTGCTTCAGGATCGTTAGCCTTTCATCCTCCACCTCAAATTGAATAAGATAGCGGTCCTGCAGCTCCAAAAATACATTTTCCACCTTTGCTTCCCACTTCTGTAAGGTAACATCATCTTCATCTGATTGAACTGCATTCCTAATTACCACTACCTTTTCAGAGTCAAAGTCTAACTTAAAATAACTGGACAGAGAGGAAAGACGATTCCCCAAGTCTTGGCTTGCTGCTGGATTGTCTTTCAGGAATTGCAGGAGGTAAGAATCCAGTTTCTTTTCCACTTGTTTACTGCCTGAGACCATCTGAAAACAAAAAAAGTACATTTTATTATTTTTGTGACATCCAGTGTTAAATCTTTAGAATACATATGAATACATAATTGTTTATTTCTTCAGGAAAACAATAATATATGTCTAAATACAAAAATGTCAACACAATAAGTAGAGGTTGTATGTATGTTGTCATATTCTTTTAACCACCTCCAACCATCTGTTTGAAGCAGTTCAGTATTGTTTTTATTATCATCCAACATAAGATTTGGCAAATCAGTAGTACATCATGCTAGAGGTGGAAACAAAGTAATTGACAGGTGCATCAAGGGGAAATCTAAAACCAATCCAGTGTTCTTCTAACTTGCTTATTTGATGAAATTCCTGTTTCTTTTATGATTAATTTGTGATAAAACAGACCCCTGAAGACCCTTATGGTTACATGTACATTTTTGTGAGTTTTAAATTATACCTGAAAAGTTTATCTTATTATTGCCAAAATTATTTATTCAAGTCGAGTCAAAGTGTTTACAAATAAATTATATGTGTTAAAATTGATATTTTATTTTGAAAAGATTAGTTTAAGCCAATTATTAATGAAATTGCCCATTTTAATGACTTTCAGATATGGTGTCAGGTGGTGTAATCAATTATACCATACATTTCTACTCAATTTACAATGGTAACTTGGGGGAAAACCTCCTAAGAGATATGGGCATTTTCAGATATTTCTTAATGTTTTTGTGATATTTGTAATATTTTTTGTCACATTTTATTTTTGTTCTCTTATTGTCCCCATGTTGAAGAGATTAAGGGGTTTTGGACTTTGTGTATTGTGAATATTTATACCCCTGTCAAACAGAAAGTCATAGATGACCAAAAGTACCTAAACACTTAAGCAGATTTTTAAAAAGTTATATTAAAACAAGTTTTAATGGCATTATGTTCATAAAGATCTGTATGGGTGTCAGTGACTGTAATGTCTGCTTTGTTACAATTGTGTTTCTTGTTCAATGAGAGTTTTCTTAGACTGTATTTACTTGAATTAGGGTGCCAAAATATTGACTATATTCTGAATACTGTTACCAGACTGTAAACAGGTAGGTCAGGCTTGAAAGCCCTTCAGTGTGTAATGATCAATACAATTGCTTGTTGTTTTCTAATGTCCTACTTGTCTGATATTACATGTTATATAAGGATCTGAAACTATTTATTGTGACCGTTATGTGTGCCCCATGTGTGTGTTTTTTAAATCCTTGTTTAAAGTGAAAGTGACTATTTGCCATTGTGAACACACTCAAGCACCACAACAAAATGTGACCTCTGCATTTAACCCATCACATGTGCACAGGTGGAGCAGTGGGCAGCTATCAACAGCACCTGTAGTGCATTGGAGCATGAAAGTACCTTGCTTACGGAAACCTCAGAAGTGCCCAGGCCCGGACTTGAACCTGTGACTACCATTAGGCCTCCACTGCCCTTTGTCCTTGGTTCCTGATCAAGAATGTAGGGCTATGTTCATACACTTCAGCACTAACAAGTATTATACATACACACGTGGGCACCAGCCATTGTACCTATATTTTGCTGTGTTAGGTAAACTCAGTCTAACCCTTTGTTCTCTGCATGAGTTCCTTTTTCTTGTGCCCTTAGAATTACTGCTTGATAGAATTAACAACTATGTGGTATTTTGTGCCTTATCACTGCCTGTCATGATGGTTTGTTTGTTTTTCTAGCTGTTATGTAATTCCTTTAATTAAGACCAGTGGTTTAAAAGAACTTCGGTAAGCAACAGGAATATGTTCTGATTTCGGGAGTGGCCCCTGCCCTCTGTACTCGCCCTTCTGGGTGAAGAGGTATCTGACAGATGCTAAACTGTATGTTACACATTTTGTAGCTAAACTGATGTTGATTTAGTGTTTTTGTTGATATTCAGCATTACCCAAGTCACTGTGTAAGACGTCAAGACTATTTTCTGGCCATTGGCCCTTCGATGGGTTGTTCTGTATTACATGGGTTTGTGGGTTTATTCCCCCATGTAACCTAGCTGTTGTGCTACGGGCTACAAGGAGGGGTGTCGCTACCAGGAAGATTGTGTTTGGTCCAATTAATGTGTGGATGTGCTGTGAAATTAGTGATTGCTAGGGTTATGATCTGGTTTCAGGTCGCACAACGAGGAGTTACACAATGCTACTTTGGTTAGACATAGTTTCATTGCTATGCTGTGTACTGTTGAGGGACTACTTTTGTGGGGTGCATGCGGAGAAACTGAGGGTACGTACAAGCTGCCTACTTATTTTTTTGCCCTATTTTAATTAAAGCAAACTGTGTCCTTCCCTGGTAGGTAGCACACTAGTCCAGGAGCCTGAGTGAGGCCTGTTGCAAATTGCCAGCTGAAGACTTTTTCTTTTCCTTTTAAGTTTTAGTTCTTTCCATTAAATTGCAGTTTGTATTCTATCTCTAGATATTTGGTACTGTTTGAGCTGACAGTTTAGCCTCATGTCTATTTTTCTCCCCCTGACTAATTATTGGTTGGGAGGAGGGTGGGCCTGGAAGTATTATTACAGATTTTGCATCTTATTGTGATTGCATCTTATGATTCCCCACTAACTTTTTATGCTGCTCTGTTCTGTGTTTTATTGTGTAGGAAATTGATTTGAACCTGCAGCCATGGTTGATCCATTGGGAAGGTGTCTGTGGTTGAGTCCTCACAATCTAACGTGTATCTGAGTTTGGTTCACTACTTGCTTTGCCTGCTTGTGTGAGGGTAAGTATGTGCGCACTTGAGTTTATCCTCCTGTACCTTTTACTGCCTCCTCGGGAGTCTTACTGTGGTGTACTGTGCTTTAATGCTGTAATTACTCAGGTCAACTGTTTTTGTTCATTTTAACTAGAGGTGACTGAACTGTAATCAAACACATTGTCCTCAGGGTATTATCCTGTCTCAATTATTTGGGCAAGATCTGAACAATTTAATGCTGATGTTACTAGGCTGTGTTTTTGATTCCTGCCCCTGTCTTGTATGATCTGATCTGTCTCAGTGTCAACGAACTTGTGGCCCTGTTAAATATTCTCTGTGTGAATTTCAAAGGGTGGTGTAGTCAGTAACATTAAGTAAGTATTTCTTTATGTAAATTTAAATAGTTTAATTTATTTTAATTATATTTTCACTTATTCCTTTCTCGCCCATATGTACATGCCATACATGCTTGATTTTCCCAAGGTTGTACAAACAGACCAAGGATCTAACTTTGATTTGTGCACAGGGTATGCAGCTAATGGGCATACAGTATAAAATGTCAAGTGCTTTTCATCCTGGTGTCACAAGGCGTATTCGAATGCTTTCACAAATCCAATGCTGAAGGAGTATTTCTTAAATAATTAAAGGAACTGGGATGAAAGTGGGACTTTAGTTTTATTTGCAGCTACAGAAATGAAACAAAAGTCTTTGCAATTCAGCTAGTGTTTGGTCAACCAGTATGCAGACGAATGAGAACTGAAAATGCTTGCATTGGTGTATTGATAAGGCCACAGTTTGTGATTTCAGAATAGCCATGAAAAAAGTGCATCCCATGAAAGTTGACTTAAATTTTTACATATTTTGAAAAAGCATTCAACTGTCAAAAAACAGGTCACACATAAACAAAACGTGATTTAAAGACTGTAATGCCCAAATTTCACCAACATGTTCAGTTTCCAACCAGAGGAGCAAATATACTAGACTAGACAACACAAACACCAGATCAGCATACAGAGCATCCCCCTGCACCCACATCGAACTCTCTTATCACACTATGGCAATGCTCACTCCATCTTATAACCCAATGCTAAACAGATCAAAACATGGCCAGAGGGAGCTACTGAAGCCCTGCAGGACTTTTTCGAAAGCACAGACTGGAGCATCTTCAGAGAAGTGATAATCACTGGCCAGCACACAGACATTAATGAGTATGTTGAGACTGTGACGGGATACATCTACAAATGCACTGAAGATATCACAGTCACCAAAACTGTAATAGTACGTGCCAACCAAACGCCATGATTCATGAAGTACACAAACTGCTAAAAATAACAGATACTGCTTTTAGAGCGAATGACGAGGTAGCGCTCAGAGCAGCAAGAACCACCTGTCCCGGGGCATCAAGCTGACAAAGGCAAATATGCAAAGAAAATGAACAACCACTTCAGCTGTTTGCAAAATGCACAGCGCATGTGGCAGGGTATCCAAGCCATTACTGACTACAGGACCCCAATGCCTTTCTTCCAGATGCACTCAACTCCTTCTTTGCCAGGTTTGAGGTCCAGAACATTGAGCCAGCACAGAAGACCGCCCCCCAGCCAGATGAGTAAGTGCTGTCCCTGTCTGCAGCCAGTGTGAGGAAAACTCTCACCAGGGTCAACCTATGCAAAGCTGCTGGACCTGACAACGTACCGGGGGAGGTGCTTAGAGACTTTGTGGACATCTTCAACACCTCCCTGAACCAAGCTGTCGTCCCACATTGCTTCAAGGCCGCCATCATCAGACCTGTTCCAAAGAAGGCAACAGCTTCGGAGCTTAATGATTACAGCCAATTAGCACCCACACCAATCATCATTGTAACAATCCGTCTTGTCTTCTCTTCTTCGTCACGTTTCATGTTTTGCTGTTGGTCTCTGCACATGCTTCCTGTCTCGTGTCTGTCTTGTCACGCCTTAATCCCGCCTTTTACCTGTGCCTGGTTTTCTCACCAGCTGATCCTAATTTCATGTCTGTATTTCACCTTGTGTTTCCTTCAGTCACTTGTCGGTTTTTGTCATAATATTCACTGACCCTGTCAAGTCCGTGTTCCAGTTCCTGTTTAGACCCGTACCGTTCGTGTTCTATGTTCTTGTAGTAAGTTTAGTTTGTCTTCTTGTATTTCCATAGTTTCTTGTTTTCATAGTGTGTATTGTTAGCAGCGTTCGTTTTGTTTGTTTGTTTATTTAAAAATAAATACAATAATTATTCCACTTAAGTAAAGCAGCTAGAGTACATTTTTAATGAGTGTCAGTTTGTCCAGGACTGGCCACCTTAGCAAATTCAGCTCGAAAGCAAACAGTTGGATACAAAAGAAGTCTCCAAGAATCCCAAACTTTCATCACAGGATTAACCGGTAACTCTTGCAACTGTTGATGTAAAAGTGAATATGTCTTTAATAAGAAAGATTGGACAAATGTTTCTAGCGTGGGAGGCATGTTAGGAAAAACCTTTACTCCAAAAAGAACATTAGAGCAAGAATACAACTGTACTACTGCCAAAGAATGTATAAGCAAAGACAAGGCCTTTTGGAACATTTTGAATTTCTTGATGGGCCAGTAACAGTACAATGTATGGAGTAGACTAAAGGCAGCCTTTTAGGTGAAGAACTCCATACCAACTGTGAAGAATGGTGGTGGAAATGTTGCATCTTCAACAGACTGGAGCATCTTCAGAGAAGTGATAATCACTGGCCAGCACACAGACATTAATGAGTATGTTGAGACTGTGACGGGATACATCTACAAATGCACTGAAGATATCACAGTCACCAAAACTGTAATAGTACGTGCCAACCAAACGCCATGATTCATGAAGTACACAAACTGCTAAAAATAACAGATACTGCTTTTAGAGCGAATGACGAGGTAGCGCTCAGAGCAGCAAGAACCACCTGTCCCGGGGCATCAAGCTGACAAAGGCAAATATGCAAAGAAAATGAACAACCACTTCAGCTGTTTGCAAAATGCACAGCGCATGTGGCAGGGTATCCAAGCCATTACTGACTACAGGACCCCAATGCCTTTCTTCCAGATGCACTCAACTCCTTCTTTGCCAGGTTTGAGGTCCAGAACATTGAGCCAGCACAGAAGACCGCCCCCCAGCCAGATGAGTAAGTGCTGTCCCTGTCTGCAGCCAGTGTGAGGAAAACTCTCACCAGGGTCAACCTATGCAAAGCTGCTGGACCTGACAACGTACCGGGGGAGGTGCTTAGAGACTTTGTGGACATCTTCAACACCTCCCTGAACCAAGCTGTCGTCCCACATTGCTTCAAGGCCGCCATCATCAGACCTGTTCCAAAGAAGGCAACAGCTTCGGAGCTTAATGATTACAGCCAATTAGCACCCACACCAATCATCATTGTAACAATCCGTCTTGTCTTCTCTTCTTCGTCACGTTTCATGTTTTGCTGTTGGTCTCTGCACATGCTTCCTGTCTCGTGTCTGTCTTGTCACGCCTTAATCCCGCCTTTTACCTGTGCCTGGTTTTCTCACCAGCTGATCCTAATTTCATGTCTGTATTTCACCTTGTGTTTCCTTCAGTCACTTGTCGGTTTTTGTCATAATATTCACTGACCCTGTCAAGTCCGTGTTCCAGTTCCTGTTTAGACCCGTACCGTTCGTGTTCTATGTTCTTGTAGTAAGTTTAGTTTGTCTTCTTGTATTTCCATAGTTTCTTGTTTTCATAGTGTGTATTGTTAGCAGCGTTCGTTTTGTTTGTTTGTTTATTTAAAAATAAATACAATAATTATTCCACTTAAGTAAAGCAGCTAGAGTACATTTTTAATGAGTGTCAGTTTGTCCAGGACTGGCCACCTTAGCAAATTCAGCTCGAAAGCAAACAGTTGGATACAAAAGAAGTCTCCAAGAATCCCAAACTTTCATCACAGGATTAACCGGTAACTCTTGCAACTGTTGATGTAAAAGTGAATATGTCTTTAATAAGAAAGATTGGACAAATGTTTCTAGCGTGGGAGGCATGTTAGGAAAAACCTTTACTCCAAAAAGAACATTAGAGCAAGAATACAACTGTACTACTGCCAAAGAATGTATAAGCAAAGACAAGGCCTTTTGGAACATTTTGAATTTCTTGATGGGCCAGTAACAGTACAATGTATGGAGTAGACTAAAGGCAGCCTTTCAGGTGAAGAACTCCATACCAACTGTGAAGAATGGTGGTGGAAATGTTATGGTTTTGGGTTGTACTGAGAAACTTGCAGGCACTAATTTAACTATGAAATGTTGTTTTTCTAAAACTCTCAAAGGCATTTCTTTCAGATTAGGTAAATACAATAGGTGCAGCTAATAAAGTATGAACAAAGGACACTCCCTACCACCACCGCCACACACACACACTCTCACACAGCTACTGAATCTATTGCTTACACAAAAAGATTTAAAACAGTATCCATAATTACAATTTAATTTCTTAAAATCAGTTTTAATGTTTGAGTTAACCAAGTTTCCAAATCACTCTTATGTCTTTGGTAAACACTGATGAGGTCATAGAGCAAAAACTGAAACTAAGCTCCCATTGGCTGTAGGAAATGCCCATTAAATTATAATCTTACCTGTTGATCCAGTGAACGATGTAACAAGATGTGCAGATTTCTTTGTCTTGTTAGCAGAACAGTATGATCTGCCTTGCTTAAAACCTGTTCTTGGTCTTGAAATAAAAAAATGGAATTCAATAACTTATTACACAATACTGACATATCCCCTAGCTTATGGGGAAAACACAAAGTCATATAACATGAAATGCTATGTTTTTCCAGTGATTAATAAAAAATAAGAAGAAGTAAATATTTTGCAAAGTATATTTTCACAAACCTCTTTCGTCCTTAAAGGCTATCTTGTAGGTGTTCTCCCCCACTTTCTCCACCTCTCCACATTCTCCCCCTCCAGACAGCCGCCTGATCTGAAAGTACTGTCTAATCTTTTTTAATTCCTCATTTGAAAGGTTACTTGCCTCAAAATACACAGCATACTGGTAGTTTGACATCTTCCCTAAAATATTGCACTTTGATGCTTTGCTTTAAAAAGAATTTCCTTGATGTGTTTGCTTCATACTGACATGTCGTATGAAACGAAGAACAGTGGCTGCTTTCACTTTCACTATCGCACTGCATACAACAATATGAAAAAAATGTGTTGTTTCCTCATGCCATGTCTAATTTCTGAATTCAAAATAGTCTATACACTCCTTTTGACAATTCCAATTTTAATTGTAATTAATTGAATGCATTTTTAATTATGCACAATTTGGTTTAAATTCAAGTATAAAATATATAGTTTTTAACATTTAAAAGAAGCAGCACATGGTGTTCTAAGAAGAACCCTTCCCTCCTCATTGTTTTCCATGAGCAGTATTATTTTCATCCTTTTATAAGGTAAAGTCTGTGTCAAAAGAACTTTTACTACACTTGAGACATTTTGTCAAAAAAAGGTTTAAGAGAATTAACAAATTACAGATTAAGATTACAGATTCTCAACAATCCAAGCCCTGCCTTACTGATATGTAAGTAGGTCACAGGAAGAAACTTTTTTCTGTAACAGGATCTCTCTCTCTCTCTCTCTCTCTCTCTCTCTCTCTCTCTCTCTCTCTCTCTCTCTCTCTCTCTCTCTCTCT
>JBBPDA010163228.1:0-18214 GCA_037974385.1 Arnoldichthys spilopterus | reverse complement strand
TCAGTAGTGCCCGGGCCGGGACTCGAACCTGCAACCTTCAGGTCCCAAAGGCAGTGTCCTAACCACTAGGCCTCCACCGCTTTATAGGTTAAAAATGTTATGACAATAATTACAAACTTTTAGGAGTGAGTGATTAAAAGAGAAAACTCACTGGCAGGAAATCGGAGATATCTTTATCCATCTTTGCTTTTTTTCCGTTCTTCTTTCCTCTGTTCATCTTCACTTCCCCGTCTCCCTCTTCCATCTCTTCTTCTTCCACAGCCCCCCCTGCTGTCTGCTCCTCTGTATGGCCTGAAGCTGGCTCCGCTGTGCTGCTGGTGGCTAGCCGGCTCGTCTGGGCCTGCCACAGGTCAGGGATCACCACTCCAGCATCCAGACTGAGGCAGTGGGCCAGAGTGGTCACCACCGCGTTCAGGGCCTCAGCTTGACGTGTGGAGGAGAAACAGCCCTTCAGGTTCCACACTGATCCTGAAAGAAAAGAGGGAACACAATCAGTTATTTCAAAAGGACACATCAGCCTTTTCTGCTGAGGCCATTTATGTAGCTGTGATATCTGCTGAACTGTCAGAAAATTTGTCTGTTAAAAGAAACAGGGGAAGAAAGAGATGATATTAACTTTGAAAGCAAATAGATGTAAGGGTATGTTTGGAATGTTTTTAATGTCTACGAGCTCTGTAAAACTCAAGCATTTTCAAATCATGTGGAAAAAAAAGTGTAGGTACACGATTTGTTCTGATGAAATACAGAGTTCTCTGTTGTTTGAGAGCATGCTTAATTTATTCATGCATCTTTATTTCTATGTACATCATTATTTCTATGACTTATGTAGCCACAAACTGTAAGAAGTATATGTTAAATTTACATTTTGCACTGACAGGGTGTGGTTCGCACTTTCAACCCTATCGGTTTCTTTATGCCAAAAAAATACCAAATCATGGCAAAAATGTAAGGAGAGCTTTTCTTACCACGAAAAAGTTCATTATTATCTCATAATATTGTGGAATATCAAATAAAAAACCCATAATTTTGTAACTAACCACAATTAAGAAAATGTACGATATCTTTTAATAACTAAATATGTGATACTGACAAAAAAAAAAATCAATCAACCAAATTTCTCAGCTTGTTTTAGTAAGTTAATAATAATTCAATAAAACTGTCAAATATTCTATCAGCTGTACCTGCAGCAAGCGTGCGCAAGAGAACGTGTTCCATGCTGGACTGTGTGGAGAGCAGCATGTTTTCCAGCGCTGCCAAAACTGCTCCGTTCACACTTCCGGTCAGGTCTGAGTTATCCTCGGTCACTGTGTGCAGGCAGTGAGCTGTGAACAGAGAAAGCATTTTATCAGGTAAGGTTCACACACACAGACACACTTAAGCAGACACCATGGACAAACTGAAAAAGAGAAAGGTGAGTCCACTGTGGCTTCAAGCATTACATGAATGCAGCATACAATAACTCAGAACTCCTGTAGGTTATCACTGTAAGACGTGATGTCTGTGGCTGGCTGGAGTCTGTATGAGTCGTACATCATTAACATCAACGTTTCTAAAATCATATTACTGGATCCGGTTTCCATGGTAACAAACCCTAAAGAACATAAAGTGATTGACAGGGTCTTGCTATGGTTTGCGGCAGTTTTTTGACGATCTATACAAAAGCTAATATTATTGAACTATGGGTACAGTATTCAGCAGAAACCCATTAGTGCCGAGTGCCTGTGGACAAAGGAGCTCTGAGTGGCAGATTTAAAAACTTTTTTCCAAGATGAATTGTAATACAAACCATGGCAAACGAAGGACCAAAATTCCCCGTGAAACACCACTAGCGACAATTAAAAATAGCACCTGGAATCCATACCTGAAACCCTCAGTGTGTGAGTGTGTGTGTGTTTATGACTCACCTGCTGATAAAGCAAGCTGTATGTTGTGTGGATGTCTCTCGAGGCACGGCAACAGAGCATCTAGTAGTCCAGCTCTATTAAACACCGACACTGCTGTACTGCTGCTCTCACTACACATACACACACCAAATTATATCACCAAATAAATATTAAAGGGCTGTCAATCAATTATTATTCATCGATTTAACAGTATATATATATATATATAAAATACACACACACACACACATATTTATGTGTGCATATATTTAGCCCTCAGTGGAAGAGAAGACTACAGCTCAAGAGTAACTGAGCTTCAGCCTGCACTACTATGCATGGTTTGAAGGGCCAAAAAAATGTGTCATCACTTGTAAAATGTGAGCAGAAGAAAGATCCTTTATATTTATGGGTCTTAAATGCACAATAACAAGTAGAGCCTGTTGAACTCTACGGGATAAAAAGAGATTTATACTAAACTCATTAAGCTTTGGCAACATGTGAATCTCAATTATTTAAAACAGTAAAACAACAAGCACATGAGGACTGTGTCAGTACCAGAGGTTCCAGAGCAAGTTCACAGCTTCATTGGCCACGTCATCAACTGTGCGCTTCTGTTCCTTTTTCACTGGACAGGCACTGAGCTGGAACCCTACACAACACTGCAGGAACACGGAGGAATCTATTGTTAAATCAAAGACCTCTTGAACTATACAGTAGTTGTAAATGAACAGACGTTTTTAAAAAGGTGGCAAAGGTTCACTACAGGAGTGATTTGAACAATCGTTCTGCAGGACATCTGGGGTCCAAGAACCAGGCTGCTGTTCACAAGCAAATAAGTATAAACTCAATCAAAACAGCTAAAACAGTACTGCAGTTGTTCCCAATCCCAGTCCTCATTGAGCATAGAAGACTCATTCTATGTTATAATACTAATTCAGTGTGTCCTTTTGGAGAATTTTTCACGGAAAAAAAATAAAAAATAGTGGGCAGTGAAGGCCTAGTGGTTATGGTTCTGCTCAAGTGATCAGCAGGTTGCAGGTTTAAGTTCCGGCCCAGGTATCGTCCCACTTCACTGCTCACCGGGTGCTTTTGATAGTTGTCCGCTGCCCCATGTGTGATGGGTTAAATGTAGAGGTCAAATTTCATTGTGGTGCACTTTGTGTAAGGAGTGTGTTCACAATGACAAATAGTCACTTTCTAGCTAGTTGTAAGTATGTAGTAATAATAAAATTTATAAGTGTCAAAAGTTTATCTACAGTACACACTAAAACTGCTGGATTTTTGAATGTGGTACTGTTGGGCACTATTGTTCCACAATGATGTGGGAAAGGGAAAGAGAAAGGCAGGAGCTACACACGGTTGAATGTTTTTTTTTAATGGCAAGTAAATGAAGCAGTGGACAGGAGTGTGTTTGCCCTTGCAAAGCAGTGTGGTAAACGTTAAATCACCATTTTCAGTTAATTTTAGCCAAAAAAGTGTTGGTCATTGTACTAACATAACGTTTATAGCTGCAGGCATGTATGGCTGAAAGTATGGTGTAGTATGTTAATATTTGATGTACTAATCTGCTAAACTCATTATTTACGTTAGTATACATCCTGTAGTATTAGGGTATAATTGGTAATTAAGTGACAGTGACAATTTGTCATTGTAAACACACTCAAGCAAATGCAACCTCTGCATTTAACCCATCACACGTGCATACATGGAGCAGCGGGGAGCAGTGTAGTGGGACGGTACCTTGCTCAAGGGTACTTCAGTAGTGCCCGGGCTGGGACTTGAACCTGTGACCTTCAGGTCTCAAAGGCAACGTCCTAACCACTAGGCCTCCGCTGCCCACTGAACAACAATAACGACGCATGGCAAGGTTGCAAGGAGAAAGCTACGGCGCTTGAAGAGAAACAAAACAATGCTGCTCATCTACAGTGTGCGTAAGATCACATGAACAAGCTAGAAAGCTATAGGAAAAATGTTTGTTGGGTTTTGTTTTGTTTTAAAATAAAAAATAAAACTTTTAAATGCAAAGTGTAGCGTTTGGAGAGCAGAAACACTGTACAAAAAGTACAAAGTACACTTGCCACTTACAGATATACATACTAGAGTATATAACTCAATAAATAAACAGCCAAGTATAACAGGATAATTTTAGATGTTGTCTTATTTGTTTAACCGGCTTCTCCTTGTCTACTTTTTGGACTTGTGTGAAAATCTGATGATGTTTTATGTTTCATTTATTCTGAAACACACAAAATTCTAAAGGTTTCACAATCTCACACACCATGTTATGTAACCTGTTCTATGTGCAGAAACATCTAGCTACAGACTATTAGCACCTTGAAGCATTAGAACAGCTAAATATATATAGAAAGATTACCCAGGTTAACTAAGTCAGGTAAGTCCACTATGTTTTTTGTATCCATGATTGATTATTACTGTTGTTATATGGTTAATTTTACTTGTTTTTCGTGTAAGGATTTAGTGAAGTGAAAGTGACTCATTGTGAACACACTCAATCACTACATTGAAATGTGACATTTCTTCATTGAACCCATCACACATGCTCAAGTAGAGCAGCAGGCAGCGATCAACAGCGTCCAGGGAGCAGTGTAGGACGGTACATTGCTCAAGGGAACCTCAGCGTTGCCCGTGCCGGGACTTGAACCTGCGACCTTCAGTTCATAAATGCAATGTCATAACCACTAGGCCTCCAATGCCCACATTTATTTGTGTAGTACTGGCATAGTTATTTTGAGACAACATCACTTTCAGACTCAAAACTTGATGTGTTTCTTTGTTCAGACCAAAACTTTAGGCCTTATTATATTACTATCATGCAACACTTCCCCCAGATTCAGCTTCAAACATTTTTCCACTCAAAGTGCAGCAACCTGACATATTGATAAAGAAGCATGTGGTCTTTGAACAGTAGCTCAGTGTAAAGCTCTATAGGCAGTGTATGTACTGCTCTTCAAAGCCGGCAGGTTCGCTCACCTCCTTCAGTAGGGCAGTCAGAGGGGTGAGGACATCCTGTCGCACCATGTCATCAACTACATCTGGGCCCCCACAGGCACTCAAGTTTCTGTGAAGCACACACATGATTCTTCTCATTAAGGCATTAAACTTAGAGCGACCACCCAGTATAAATGGACTCAGGCTTGCATTCAACAATTCCATATAAACTTCACAACATTACCTACATAACTCAAAGTAATGACAGAAAAAACAACCTCATGACAGAAGTTAGCACTACGATTTTCATCCTTTGGTTACGCTCTCAGTAACTATGTTTTTGCATGTCTTAGGCCACAGTAATAATGAAATGCTATTAACCGGCCTTTAAACAGGACCTTGCATGTACTTATGGTTTACCTGAGTGCCCCTGTCGCGGTCTCTCTGACTGCTAGGCTGCTGTCCAGCAGTAGTGGTCCTAACCTTCTCACAGCATCTCTCTGCAGGAAGCCAGGGATGGTCTGACTCTGTTGCACAACACGGGAGATGCTTGCACATGCATACTCACGTATGTCTGCACAGGGACTCTGCAACTGGAAGAACATCACCAAAAGGCAGTCAATTACTCAGAAAGACAGTTGGCAATAGATAGGGATGTATGTATGTATGTATGTATGTATGGATAGATGAATGGGAGGGTGGATGGATGGATGTGTAGACACATGGATTGATACTTTGTGTGTATATAGTAAGATTTTATTTTATTTTTATTTTATGTATGTATTCTTTAGTATGTAAATGTATATATGTGTGTGTGTGTGTATGTGTGTATCTTTCTCAGCTCCTGTAGCAAGTACATTTCCCCAATAGGTGATCAATAAAGTACTATTCTATTCTATTCTATTTATTAATCACAATGGAAATTAAGGTGCCAGTAGCCACAATACACAAACAACAACATTAATACACAAATATTCCTTATAAATAACATTCAGCAGGTACAGGCTGTGAAATGCAGTCATAGTAGACTGGGACAATTAGAACCTTGAAATACAGGTAGTGTGGGTGGTGTATGCAATGATGCCAGTGCAAAGAGGAAATGTGCAAATAAAATTGTATTGAGTGGGACATAATATTCGAGTAACGGGAACCAAGGTGTTTTTGCCTATGGAATCAACTGACATGATATTGCCTAGAGTTAGACAGACAGACACACACACGCACAGCTTTACTCAAAATGTGCGATCTGTCTTTCTGACTGGCTGTCTGGTTGTCTAACTGACACTGTCAGTCAGTGAAAAAACGCCTGGAGTAGAATGAATGAGATCTCAAGCCAGTGGTAGTTAACTAACATACACTAGCAGCACTATGCACACTGTAATACACATACACCACACAACGTTAAAAACATTTAGCCTGATACAAAAAGATCACAGGACTAACATTAATATTCGATAAAGTCATACTAAAAAACAAACAGAACCTTTTAAACGGTGGCGTTTAAAAGAATAAATATTCATCAGATCACATGAGGGTTAGTGCCGCTGTTAGAGGCGAACCGGTTTAGTTAGCATTAGCCCTTAGCTCGGCTACCTTCTCCAGTAACTCCACAGCTGGAGATTCCATCTCCTCCTCCTCCTCCTCCTCCTCCGCGTCCTTCACAGCGGCTACAGAGAGCCCATCATGCGTGAACTGCGGCCGTTTGAATCTAGCATTTTTGGTCTTTCCCATCGTCCAAGATTTTAAGGCGCTCAGAGTGAAGGTACACTTAAACAGACTGCGTGCCCTGCCATGTGGACGACGTGAACGACGTACCCAACACCATAGTAACGGAGCCGGAAAGCGACTCACAACTGTCGCAAGTCAACGACAGGCAGAATACCGATGGTCCCGTAGTTACACACGTGTGCAGCCACAGCGTGGTGCAGTGTCTTTCTCAAGGGAAGGGGAGCTGGCACGGCACTTAGGCCCTAGAGAATGGAGGCAGATAGTAGAGTGAACACACAGCGAAGATCTGTTTTCCTGATCTCACAGGCAACTGTTATATTCGTCAAATCCAAAGCACATTAGATTTTATTGCAGGTAAGAAACAGAGAACTTGCACGTGGCCATGTCTAATCAATAACATCATTAAAGTGAATCCTCCCCCGGGCTGGCAAGGTTGAGCAGCTCCTCAATAGTCCCTCTAGGACTTTTTGGCCTTAACGGATGTACTTGAGTGGTTACTTTGATGCACCATTTTATGAAAAGGGCCATATCATGGAAAACATGTTACCCAGTGTTTTTTATTGTAAAAAAAAAAAAAATAGGCAAAGCAAGGCAAGTTTATTTATCTAGCACATTATCATACACAGCGGTCATTCAATGTGCTTTACAGAGATGGGGATTAAAATAGGCAAGAAAAGCATGAAAAGTACAAGATGAAAGTAAAAAATTTTAAAGCAATGAAATGAAGCAATAAAGTGCATAATAAAAGTTAAATATAAGAACAAATAAAAATAATAAATGAAAATAAAAGAAAGTGCATGATAAAAGTAAAACATAAAATGAATACAAAGATAAATAGACAAAATACTAATTAAAGGATTTGGCAAATAAGGCTGTTTTTAGTTTCTTTTTCAAACTAGCCGCATTTGGAGCAGACCTGATCATCATGGGCAATTGGTTCCAGCAGGGGGCAGCATAATGACTAAAAGCCATTTCACCCTGTTTGCTTGCAACCCTCTGCCCCACTAGCTGAGCATCTCCTGCTGATCTCAGATCTTCTAGGCTGGTTTTTTTCAAACATTTCCAATCGATATTTGGGGCCCAAAACATTGAGTGACTTATAGACAATGAGTAAAACTTTGAACTCAATTCTGGAGCTGACTGGAAGCCAGTGTAAGGTCTTGAGGACTGGAGTAATGTGTTCTCTTTTATTGGGTTTAGTAAGAATTCTTGCAGCAGCATTTTGGATAAGCTGGAGCTTTTTTATGGTCTTTTTTAGGAAGGCCAATAAGAAGGGCATTGCAATAATCAACCCTGCAGGAGATAAAGGCATGAATAAGTTTCTCCAGGTCCTGCTTTGACACAAAATCCCTGATTTTAGCTATATCTGAGATGCCAGAATGTAGATTTAGTGACAGCTTTAATGTGATCACTGAAATTTTGATCCTCATCCATGACAACACCAAGATTTCTTGCCTGGGATGTGGTCTTTATATTCTTGGATTTCACACAAGCACTAAGTTGCAACCTTCCTTCTTTGTTCCCAAACAGAATGACCTCAGTCTTGTCTTTAGCTGTAGGAAGTTTTGTTGCATCCAGACATTTACTGTTTCAAGGCATAAGCACAGTGAGTCTGCAGGACTGAATTCATTAGGTGAGAGAGCCACGATAGATCTGAGTATCATCTGCATAACTATGATAGTCCACCTTATGCTCTCGTAGAATCTGGCCATGGGGAAGCATGTAAAGGCTGAATAGAAGAGGCCCAAGGATGGAGCCTTGAGGAACTCCATACGGCATATTGATAGTAATTCAAGATTTAAGTGTATTGTCATGTGCACACTAGAACAAGCATTTACACTGTCCAATGAAATTCTTACTTTGTTAGTCCTCCATTGCCAAAATGTAAACATTTAAAGAAAAATGTAAAGTTAAAAAACAAAGCTAACACTAACTAAGTAATAACAACATGTTGAATGAGCCACGTACAGGTCACAGATCTACACAGTGGATAATAACCAGTAGTAGGGCAGCATTTATAAAGTGCAATGTGCATTATTGCAATATGTAAACATGGATGGCAGACCAGATGCATTATGCATAATGCAGTACTGTGAGCAGCAGGTCGATGCAGAAAACAGATAATTAATATTTAACGTTGTAATAGAGCTAAATGTAACCAAGATGGTCCTGAAGTGCAATGTGCATCACTGTAACCCAAGATAGACCTTAAGTGCAGAGTGCATTGATGTAAACAATGTAAAAAATGTACAGACAGGGTGGTATGAGGTGGTGTGAGAGAGTTTACATTGATGTAAATGGTGAGTGCGTTGAGGAGTTAAGGAGTCAGTAAGCCTGACTGCCTGAGGAAAGAAGCTGCTGGTCAGTCTTGTTGTCCTGGACTTCACACTTCTGTAGCGTTTGCCTGATGGCAGAGGTGTGAAGAGTGAGTGCTGTGGGTGTGTATTGTCTCTGACGATGTTGTGGACCCCTCCGAAGACCCTGGTCTGATAAATGATAAATGATAATCTGATAAATAATAGTTTAATCCAGAATATTACCAAGTTTTATTATTCTTTTTCGATGTATTTCATTCGAAATGCATTTCATTTAGAAATGAAACTATGAGACAAACACATAAAATCGGTACATAAACACAAATCTTATAAGTGAACATCTCTTTTTTACATTTTATGTACATTTTTAACTGCTGACATTTACATTGTGTCAACATTTCACAATGAAAAGAGCAAAAAAAATTGTTTTGAATTACTTTTTTAAAGGTACATGTTCCATTAACCTCTATTATAAGTTAAGAAGAGTATTGTGCTCATTTTAGAAGTGCAAGTTTTTTATCTGACCAGCAATATGTGCCCTTTAAGGTGGGCTAATGTGCGCTACATGTTACTAAAAGGAAATAAAAACGAAGCATTCACAATCAGGCCTCTTGAGCTAGGTTTAGTTTGAAAAAAGAAACATTTTTTTACAGTGTCAATAACTGAGGACTGACTGCATAAACTCTGCAGCAGTCACAGTAAATTGTGAAAGTGATCCTTTTGGTCATTGATCGTTTCCTTCTGATGCGCTGTAGAAAATGAGGAAAGAACAGCGTTCTGAGGGAGCAGTCGCCAGCTGGAGACATCTGACTTCTGATCCCACCACCTCCCGTTCATCCAGTCAAGAGGCTTAGCGGCACACTGCGCGTGGCAGCCTGCCCCAGTAGTCGTCTGGGGAGAGAACTTGAGAGCAGTGCAGGGACCAAACTTCACCCCAAATCTGTATTTCAAAATCATACACACATACACCACACAAATACTCCCCGCCATGAACATCGAGGGAGCCTTAAGAGGAGTATGAAGTAAACTCTGAGACATGAGACTATACCAGGGGAGAATTTCAACATTAGATGCATCGTAAAGAGGGACACACACCATGCGCGCGCACACACACACACACACACGCACAAGCACACACACTGATCCAATGGATTATCTGAGCCCACATCCATCCATCAGTGAACAGGATCAGTAGTGTATGTATAGCACACACATATCTGTGGTTTTATTAATGAATGTATTAAATTCTGAATATTTAAATCTTTGGAAATTATGTAAAAAGCAGTTTACATTACATGATCATGTGTAAGATACCACCTACAGAAGAAAAGGTGAGGGTCTATGAGGGTCTTTAAAGCAATAATCAGGTATATGTAGAGACATATTGAAGTGAAAATGATGATTTGTCATTGTGAACACACACAAGCACCACAACGAAACGTGACCTCTCCATCACACGTGCCCACGTGGAGCAGTAGGCAGCTATCAACAGCACCCGGGGAGCAGTGTAGCGGGATGGCACCTTGCTCAAGGGAACCTGAATGGTGCCTGTGCCGGGGCATAGAACCTGCGACCTTCAGTTCACAAGGCCAATGTCCTAACCACTAGGCCTCCACTGTACAATTTATGCCTGTATATTCAATGCAAATGAATGAATAAAATTTATTCAGTGTGACTTCTTGCATTCATATCTTTGTTTATGAATACTGGCTGATTTAAATGACTGTTTCATTTTCTTCAGGGCTCTCCAAAACAGACGATCAACTTGATCACCACCCATGAGTCGCCCAACTACTGTTTACCACTAGATGGCAACGTTAGCCCATACTGGAGGCATCCAGTGGAACTTTTTAAAAAACTTTGCTGAACAATTTCACACTAATTCAGAGTGTTTCAGGGTGATGAAATACATGCACTGGTTCAAATATTCATCAGCACTGGAGCACGCAGAGACTTTAAAGTGTTTCTGAAGGATCGCTTGAGTCATGGACCACCCCATCCCCACTCAACCGCTGCTGGGCTGCGGCCTCTGCTTGTACATGCACCTGAACTGCCTGCTTATAAAACCCTGTATAAAACCCTGTAGACTTCAGCTCTCTCATTCTAAGAGTTGCAATGCTAAACGTATGTTTCCTACAAGGCTAACTCTATAGCTCCTACAGGCCTAAAGGTAAATCTCCACAGCAAACAGTTGTAATTGATTTTTTGTAAAGTGTAAACGTGAACCTTCTTTTTTCTCTGTGCCCCCAATTGACCCCCCCCCCCCACACACACACACATGCCATTTTCTCAGTGAAGCGAATTGAGGGAGACACATTAGTTGTATTTGTTGGCATGAGGCCCGAGCATTCTTGAGGATCTCAACCAGTGCTTTGCTGCAGACAGAGAGCAAAGGGCAAAAGAACACATTCCTGATGCCTTTTTTTTCTGTTCTGCTTCTTTTCTGACGCCCTTTCTCATTCACAAACGAGGACAAGGGTCCCTGTATATCTCAAGCTGCTGAAATCCTGGGTCAGCGATCATTATTTTGAGCATAGAGGCAAGTGTTTCATGAAAAACATAGTGCCCCTATAGGTACACACAGCACACAACTGTCTATAGTTCTGGTACAGGCTAAAAGGAATATTCCATCACTTTTCAACCAGATCGCTTATCTGCTGCCTCTGTATCATGTTGTCATTTACCATGGAAGATCATGTTGACGAGTTCCCTGAAGAGAAGAACAGTTGACTGAAAACAAATTTATAATGGAGGCCATTGGGCAATTGCTGATTTTTCTCAGTAAACGTCTATGTGAAATTTGTTTTTTGTCACATGGAGCCTCAGTAAAAATAATTTGTGCATTAAGCTGTAAATCTGCGTCATTAAATCTTGTTGAGGTGGCACTTATATACTAAAAAGATAAGAATTTATGGTAATACCAGCATAGTAAAGTTGATGGAGTTTTCAGGGGAAACAGCTGGTTGTGCAAGGGTTTACCAGAAATTGCAGTTTTTATGTGTTGCTCCACTTTTCCGAAGATGGATTTAAAAACATTTAAGAACAGTTTTTCCTCATGCCCGATGCGTACCACTTGTTAGAGAGTGCAATGGTTGTAGTTTTGCATTTGTGTTATATAATCAGCAGCTGCCCAGTGGCTTTCATTGTGAGTAAGTTTGGAGTCAAAGACTTCTCTATTCTTCTCATAATGATCTGCTGGTAATGAACAGCACGATGCAGCAGGTAGAAATTAGGCTCAAAAACATTATTCCTTTAAGCTGTAACTTTGGTTGTACTTCCACTCAAGGCATCTGGGTTGGTGTTCCACCCCCAAAAACTCCCCACCATCATCCCGATTCCTGTTTCCCAATCCAACCTCCTCTTCGCCAAGTTCCGAGTCCATTTTCACTCGTCAAAAACTCTTAAAAGCGCACTCCAAGAGTGTACACCCCTTCAGATCTCCCTCTCCCTCTCCCTCTCCCTCTCCCTCTCCTCCCTCTCTTTGGCAGTCTTTGGTACCTATGGGACTTTTTTCTTTCACCTGTTTTTTTTATTTTCTATTATTTATTCACTGTTTGATTTTATTTGTGTATAAGGTTTATGTGGTTAACAGTCATTCCGATGCTATCTTTCCCCTGAGTTCACTTGGGGAGAGAGAGAAAGAGAGAGAGAGAGAGAGAGAGGATAGAGGAAAAGAGACAGAGAAGACGAGAAAGAGAAAAGAAAGAAAGAAAAAAAGAAAGAAGCAAACAAACAAACAAACAAAGACAAAGGGAAAGAGCGAGAGGAACGAGAGCGAGAGCGCTAGAAAGAAAGCGAGCAAGAACAAAGCTCCATAAACTCAGTAGGAGATTTCCTTGGGGGGTTTGGACTCATGGCCTAAGTGAAATGGGCTGGCTGCTCTGCAGACTTTTCTGGAAGTGATCGCGCGCATCTTCCTGCGTCCCAATAACAGCAGGCCAAAAGCAGGCCTGCACTGTGCTTTATGGGCCGAAGCGCTGTGGTGACCTCCTCGCTGATCCAACCCCATCCCTGCTGTGCCCACACAGGCACAGAGAAAGCAAGAAAACATCCAAAGACACTGAGGGGGCCCCCAAAGGCACACAGTCACTCTCCTGCAATTGAGGGGGCTGATCCAAGTGTGAGCACATTAGAGAGAGAGAGAGAGAGAGAGAGAGAGAGAAGGAAGGAAGGAGTAAAAGGGGGGGAGAAAGAGAGACGAGAAGAGTGGACAGGAGAAAGAGAGAGAGAGAGAGAATGAATGGGGATAAAAAGAGAAGTAGTGAAAAAGAGAAAGAGAGAGAGAGCAAGATAGAGAATAAGGGTGGAGAGAGAGAAAGAGGAAGAGGGAATGGGATAGAGGGGCACGCTAGCTCGCAGATCGCTGACTCAGCTAATTCACGGCCGTCACCGATAACGGCTAAATAGCACTAATGGGGCCGCGCTTACTCAAGCGCAGCTATGTGCTGTGATTTATGCACGCGCATGGTGAATAGTGGTCCCTCGTGCAAAAAGCAACAAGTTGAAAATGTAACAGAGAAGAATAAAAATGACAGGACATTTTTAACAGAGTGAGAACAGAGAGAGAGACCCGCACACGCATATGGGGTCATTATGTAACAGCAAGGCAGGCAGGACACACTGCAGGTCAGAAAACACACAGCTAATATTTGTCCCTGGTGTCATGGTTACCACGGACTGACACTTCATGAAAAGGACCCGGGCCCATCGGGAAGAGCCGCGGGGCTTCTCTTCATCTAATGATGTCCTATACACACAACCACTGTGAAAAAAGACACGACTTTGCTTTCGCAGTAAGAGCATTTACTCTTCCGGGGAGGCTTTCCACTAGATGCTGGAACTTTGCTGTGAGAATTTGATTGCATTCTGTCATAAGAGCATTAGTCAGGTACTGTTGTTGGGGGATTATTTCTGGATCACAAACTCCACTCCAGATCATCCCAAAGGTATCTAATGGAGCTCCATCATTGTAGTGAATGCAGGTCCACTTCTTCACCTCCCAATGTTGGGGGTTTTTCTCTAGATGCTTAGGATTAGGCATAAAGATTTTAGGCCCTTGTGCTGCTCCAGAGTGTCCTATTCCAGTTGCAGTGCTTTTTTATGGTGGTTTTACAAGCTGAGTGTCCACAGTTGGATGAATGTGCTTTAAAGTAGCTGAGTTTACTATATGGACACTTGTGGACATGTGGCATGTACTTGGGTCAACACTTTGGTCTCTGTACAATATTCTTGTAGCACTAACTTAAAGCTAGTGTAGCCAGTTTACTTCAGAAGCATTTGTGTGCATATTTCTTTAAGTTCTCTTTAGGTCTCGAAAGCAATGAATAAATTACTCTAATGAGAGAAACTTGAGTGAACACTGGGGTTCCTTTTCACAGCGACACCTAAGGGTGCAGAACGGGTAGAAATGTGATGCCATGGTGTTTCCAGCAGCAATCAGGCAATGTGTGCTCATGTGTTTTGGAGGAGTGCCTTTGGAGAGAGGTTTGATATGGGGATGTGTGTGGGGTTTAAACCAATTTATTACATAGGTTACCCAGTAATAATGCTTTAGAACAAACACACATATTCACCCTTCCATGTGCAAACACAGGTATGTAGGCTATAAACACCTGTTCACACACACACACACACACATACCCATGCGTGCACACACACACACACACACACACACACACACAGTCTTGCACTCCTGGACAAAAAAAGACATTCCCAAAGTGTTCTTGTGTCTTTCTTAGTTCAGGAAGTGGAGGTTGCCAGATAATTAAACAAAAACCGTGGTATTGAAGGGGGGGGCAGCATATAATGGATAAATAAAAGAGAGTGAAGTGTTCAGCTGTTGTTAGAACGAATGGTGAAAAGGAAACAAAGTAAAGAAGAAAAGTTACAGAGCAAATGAAGGATGATTGCCTTTAATTTGTCCTGCATTTTTTATGCATCAGCTGGAATCCCAGGGGCCACACAAACACAAACATACATACACACACACACATGCACACACACACACACACACACACACACACACACACACACACACACATGCCTGAGCGAGTTGCTCGGCCATTGTGTTGTTAATTCATGAGTCAATTAGCATGCCTGAGTACCACTGTACTTCCTGTTGATAGTTATGGAGTAAAAGAAAACGGTGAACGAAGGCAACCCGTGTTCTTTTATCCTGAACTTTGAGAATGTAATAAAGACCCTCATCCTTACTGTTCCCATTTCTAATCTCAAATTGCATTCCACATTTCCCAGCTTTGCCTGGGACAGTATCGATAATACATACGTTTACACGCACGCAACAGCGTTTATGCACACTCTAAGAAAATGGGACGAACCTTGAAGATCTTGTAAAAAAAAGATTGTAAAAGACTGCTGTTTACATGTAGGCCAACATAGTCTGCCCTTGCAGCAGTAAACCCCTGCTTCATGATGCTTCCCAGTTTGTTCAAGTATATTTCCCACCGTTAAAACATTCCTCATTTCTAATCATGTCTGTTTTGGACAAAACATTTGCCATGAAGCACTGTTGCCTTACAGTATAAAGGTTCTGGGTTCAGTTCACAGCTGTGGTGGCCTGGGTCTTTTCCATGTGTAGTTTACATGTTCTCAACATGTCTGTGAGGGTTTCTGTCAGGTGCTCTGGTTTCCTCCCACAGTCCAAGAAATGCTAGTCAGTTGAACTGGAAATGCTAACTTGTGCATAAGTTTGAATGTGTGTGTGTGTGTGTCTGTCTGCCCTGCTACACCACAAAAAAAAATCTAATGTAATGTAATTGTTTTATATAATGCGCTAACTTCACAGGAAATGAAAAAATATATATAATAACAGTTAATGTAAAACAATTCCAAGCCATTTTAGATCATATACACTGTTTAATCAATTGTGAAGCATTCACACAGATCAGATGGTGTTTTGTGATTGGTTATTTTAGCTGTTTAAAAAAAAAGAGATATGTGGCTTTGTTACCACAGCAACAATGTACATAAATGGAAAATATGGGTCTTACAGTGTCAGAAACCACAAAGCAACTGGATATGATTTGGCTCAAAAATGCTAATGTTGCTAACATGGAACGAAAGGCATTATTTATTGATGAAATGCTTTTGTGCTAAGTGGTCACAAACTAGCTCCCATTCACTGATAGCAACATAAGCATATATTATTGAACTCACTCATTAGAAGAGGTGTCCACATCCTTTTGACCATGTGGTGTGCATCTGGTTTATTCAGATGACCTGTCATACAAACATAGAGCAAACTGAAATCTGAACTGTATAATACAGCTTATCATTATCTGGTTTTAAGGCAGTCTTTAAGGCTTGTCCAACCACACAGCAGTTATTCAGAAAGACATCTTTTGTGGTTAAATCTATTGATCTTCTGGGGTATACTCTTCCAGTACTTGATATCTACATTGGCCTCTAAGCCCCAGTGGGAAATTAAAGAAACATGCTTAAGACACCAATCATGTCTTGGATGATGGACTGCATTTGGGGGAAAGGGAAAATCATGTCAGTTTAATTTATCACTTTAAAAATAAAGCCACTTTTACAATCAGGAAGCCCTATTCCTTGTCCTATGTTGTATAACCTGCAGTGCTTGGTGGGTTAAGGTCTGTATAAAGCCTCCCAGCACTGCCTCTTCTGAAATGATTAATTACAAGCTGATGAGTGGTTAGGATCGTTGTCAGTTAAGTCACTATTTAAACAGGTTCCATCACAAAAGCTTTGCATTACTTATGTTGTTATCAGTAAAGATGTATTTTTAATGACATCTATGAAGGCTGCTGAAATACTTATCCATGCATTCATTGCCTCTTGTCTAGAGTACTGAGTCTTTTCTCCACCCTCCATACAAAGACTATAGCCTGGCTTCAAAATGTACATCTGCTTACATGTTCTCTTCACTAAGAAATCTGAA
Source organism: Arnoldichthys spilopterus (assembly GCA_037974385.1). Lineage (NCBI taxonomy): Eukaryota > Metazoa > Chordata > Actinopteri > Characiformes > Lepidarchidae > Arnoldichthys > Arnoldichthys spilopterus. The sequence goes on along the minus strand of JBBPDA010163228.1, from coordinate 1,415 downwards.
CACAAATCTCACATTTTTCATAAACTGGTTAATAATATCATAGTGTTTTTCAGTACAAGCTACTTCCCATTACACTCAGAGCTTCTTTATGACTCCGCTCCTCTCTATCTCTCTGAACTACTTTACTTATACACTCCTGCTCACTTCTTATACTCCTCTGACAATGGTCTGCTTACTGTTCCCAAATTTTCCCTTTCTTCGATGGAAGCCAGATCATTTAGTGTTCTTGCCCCTTAACTCTGGAATTCTCTCTCTCAACATCTTCGCAACATCTTTTTTCTCTTCTCTTCTCTTCTCTTCTCTTCTCTTCTCTTTTTATCTCTTCTCCACTCTTTTTTAATCTCTTCTTTTCTTTTCTTTTCTTTTCTTTTCTCTTCTCTTCTCTTCTCTTCTCTTCTCTTCTCTTCTCTTCTCTTCTCTTCTCTTCTCTTCTCTTCTCTTCTGTATCTTTCAAAACACTACTAAAAACCTAGTTCCAGTACTTTGCCTCCAACTACTGCCCTTTTTTTTGGATTGTGACTGCTGATTCTTATTTGTTGTTATTGACTGATTATCTGTTTGTCTCTGTAAAGCAACCATAGGTTTGAGAAAATTGCTCCAAATAGTATTATTATTATTATTATTATTATTATTATTATTATTATTATTATTGTTATTATTATTATCAAAAAATCTTTTAAAAACATTTTTTAACATGATGCAAGACTGAAAATGCTTATGACCTGCTTGCATATGCTCACCAAAATGTCATCAGGAAACTGAATCTTCCATGGGTAAGAGCATCTGCCAAATGCTGTAAATGTAAATGTAAATCTGTAAATAAACCATACTGGTTGTTTAATGCACAAGACGTTATAATCTTCTCTATTAAGCATTTGCTGCTTACACATTTACACACGACTGTAAACATTCCTCCCCTGCAAATGCATGACTTAAATGTCTGGGGCCACATGATAGCCACAGATTAGCATTAGCTGTGAATTTGTTCTTTGTGGAAATAGGATTTGAAAACTCAGGCCTGTGAACTGGAGTCCTCAGGCTAAGCGCTATACATTAGGAAGGAGCTAATGGTGAACTCGCCCACACTAGTTATACACCAAGCTGCTAAAAATGGCTTCACTGACCTTGCAGCATAAGGTTAAGGGTAAAGACTCATTTTAACTTAATTTCACATATTTCTGACAACCAGGCCTACCTAGAATTCAAGGAGGTGTCAGAGATTTAGCGTATCCCAGCCATTGGCATAAGAGGATATGAATGTGAAGGTATGTTTGTGTTTGTGGTTGTGCACATGTTTTTAGAGCAGCATGTGAACATGTACTTTATATACTGTATGTATATGTACACACGTGGACAAAATTGTTGGTACCCTTCAGTCAATGAAAGAAAAACTCACAATGGTCACAGAAATAACT
>JBBPDA010163207.1:0-18214 GCA_037974385.1 Arnoldichthys spilopterus | reverse complement strand
TCAATATGGGGTGCTGTGTGTACATTAATGAGGGGAAAAATTAATTTAAATGATTTTAGCAAATGGCTGCAATATGAGAAAGACTGAAAAATTGAAGGGGGTCTGAATACTTTCCGTACCCATTGTATATTCAGTAAGACCCCTGCTGAACATTACTCTATCCTTATTACTAGAAAATTCATTCAACAACCTGCTGAATTATCACTTATTCTGAAGGATAAGAAAAAAGGCTAAACACTTGTGGACAAACAAAGCTAAAATGGGACAGTCCCTTTCCTATCTGCTTTTTTGATTTCCACATGACTGCAGGGAGGATGTTAAGCAGATCTAGAAAAACTATGCAGAAGATGTGCAGAAGAAACAGAGCACCACTAAAAACAAATACATGCAAACCAATGTGTAAATTAATAAACATAAACATGTATATGTCAAATAATGTTACATGTTAACACCTGCTATGGACTGTGGTTAAACGTTCTTTGTCTCTTTACTCTTCTTCTTAAATGCACAATTTTATATTTGTGAATTTAGGGGAATCTTAATAATTATATGTTTACAGTACTGTTTTGACATTTGAATAGCTGACAGTCAAATATCAATATTTTACAGTAACTCTGAAATATCAAACTTTAAGACAGTAATGACCTGTAAGGAATTAGCAATATTATATTTTAAGAGTTATTAATTATATTCTGTTTATGTAAAACTAAACTCGAAATCAATTTCGCATGTGCCATGTTTAGGTAAACATTATTACAGACACACTTTCATGGCAATGGTATTTCCTGATGGCAGGTGATCATTTTCATAAATTAATTTTAAAAAACAGATCAATGATGTGGAAAAATAAAAAGATGACAATACTAACAATAAAGTTGTAGTTGTAGACATTTATTTATATTATAATGATAAATATTCAAATATAATATACATGAATATTATAAAATAGCCAGAGGAGTACAATACAGTGAGAGAAAGTAAACTGGAATTTACCATACATTCTTTATTCAATTCATAATTGACCCCAACCCTGCTATATAGTAAAGTGAACGTGATTATTATATATTATTATAGATCATTATATAATACTTAAATGATTATTTTAAGTGTACAAACTCTCCTTTTAGTGGAATATTGATGCATGCTACGTCCTCCCCTTCTGATAAATGATAGCTTCATTATTACCACAGGAAGACCGTTTTAATGGCACGGTTCAGCCTGAGCGCACAGTTCACGCCTCGCCCAGTAAAATCGTGCTAGCTGTTGCTGACATTCAGGCACCCGCTGAGCGCTATTTCCTCTCATTGTCGTGCAGTCGTGAGCAGGAAGGCGGAAATGAAAGCAGAGAGCAAGGGGGCTGGGTGCTTAAAAAAACTACCTGATGTAGCCTACTAAACCGAGGAGCCGAACACTTCACACATACGGTCTGGGTCTGCTACGTGAATACGCAGAGGAAGCTCTTGCTGTTTCTATCCTCATTCAGCATCTGTAAGGTACCTGACTCGGAGGGACTCAGAGAACTGTTTTCCAGACTTACGGCAGCGTGACACACGAAGGCTGGAAGTTCTCGTTTTTGAACTGATGCTCTGCTTCAATTCAAATCGATGCGCTGGACTAATTCCGTAGGAATTAAGAACAACATGGCATCGAGAAAGCTGTGCACTGACTAATACTGGGCAAGACAGGTGCCGGTTTGAGCATCATCCGGTCTTGTTTGCAGGCTGTACCGTTTCCCCAAGTCAGTATTATTGGGATGAGATTACAGTTACAAGCCCCACAGACGAGTAAAAGCGACGGACACGTTCTCTGAGCTGTCGAGACGACAGATGCACTGCTGCCTGATCCCTGATACAGACAGGCGCTGACAAGCCCATTTAAAATGGCTTCTACTATTGAGAGGAAGACGCTAGAGGCTAACGAGTAAGTAGCAACATCAGGGTTGGTTGTCCCAACCTGTCTTCGTTAATGTCATTTGTGTTTAGTGGGATTTTTTTTATTTTGCTAGTTGTGTAGATTCCTCTTGTAGTCTCATTTACGTGATGCCAAACACAGTCGTGTGTGATAAAAATAAATAAAAACCAAGATTTGCACAACCTCATGGATTTTTAAACAACATTACAATTCTGTGGCATGCTTGCAGTTAAGTGCATAGGATACTGTAAACCGCTTGCATGTGGGTATCTCCAAACAGGATTAAGTGTAAGAATGTTATCAGTTTATCATGAAAAATACAAATATACACTCTGACTGTATTTTTTTAATATGCCTTTATATACGAGCAAATATGATTTAGGCAATGACATTAAACGGCCAGGCTTTTTTGTTAAATGCCTTGAAACAGCGCCCTCTGGCGTTCAAACATGTTAGAACAAAAAGCAACTGATAATGCAATAATCTTCATTAAATCCTTCTCGATTTTGGCCTCTAAGTTTGTGTCCGATTGTTATAAATATCTGCACAAAATATTCACTAGGACGAACCAAAACCAAATTACAAAAACATCTTTTACAAAAATGACATTAGAAATGTGCTAGAATACACCTTAAATCCCTGATTTGTTCATTTTTGTGCTGTCAAATGGTAAGTCAGTGAATGCAAGAGAGAGGGATCGAAGTGGGAAGTCAGAAGTTTTTTGAGTTTGGACGTCATATAATACTACACTCCAACTCGATGTAGAATTCACTTTTTTTCAGCTGGTCTGGTAAAGATGAATTACAAAGAAAACAGGTGTACAGTGTTGCAAAAATGCTTGCTTTTATTTAAACAGAAAAAAGTGAATTGTACATCAAGCTGGATTGTAGTATTATTATATGATTTCCAAACTTAAAAACTTCTGACTTCCCACTTAGATCTCTCTCTTTCATAAAATATTGTTGTCGTTGTTGTTATTTCATCAATCCATTTTTTAAACTTCTTCTTCCTGGTTGGAGCTAAGGCGAGGTACACCCAGGACAGGAGGCCAACCCATCAAAGGGGAACACATGGACAGACAACCTTTATGTATTTATTAATTAGTAGTAGTAGTGGTGGTGGTGGTGGTGGTGGTGGTGGCTGTTGTTGTTGGTGGTAGTAGTACATTTAAAAGCAAGTTGTGTAATTTCAGTAGGATGTTTGTTAAATATAGTTCTTTGCAGTAAAGGCTGCAATGATGGCCTGTTTGGTTATTTAAATCAGCCATAAGACATAGGAAGTTTGTATTTATGAAATTCTTCTTAAAACACAGGGTAAACCAAGTGGCATTAAGGTGACAGCTGATAGAAAAGGCAATGGCCCATTCATTTTTATCACATTATGTCCAAGTGTTTCTACAAGACATGCAGATTTGATCATCTTTTCATTCCTTGCAGACTTTGCAAGTAGAATGATAATGTTAATGCTATATTGATTATTGGAAAACCTTTAGTGGGTAGCAGCTCATGGCAGGATGCAAGAAGATTGACTCATACCATGCCCCTTTTTTATTTTAAATAAGAAAAATGAGCATTTTCAAATGAATCCACAGGGAACCTGTGGATGAAGTCCTCCAGATGCCTCCATCACTGCTGACATGTGGTGGTTGTCAGCAGAGCATTGGAGACCGCTTTTTCCTCAAGGCTATAGAGCAGTACTGGCATGAGGATTGTCTAAGCTGTGACCTCTGTGGCTGCCGGCTGGGGGAGGTAGGCCGGAGGCTGTACTACAAACTTGGTAGGAAGCTCTGTCGGCGAGACTACCTGAGGTGAGTTTGAAGCATATTAATTCTTCTAAGAACTGTGAATTTGTTGTACGTACACTGTAGTCAGAAAATGATTTATATTTGTATTTGCAATTATTACAGTCAGGTTTGGTTTTTTGGGAAAACCTGAAATTAATAGAACATGTACATGGCATCATTAACTTTGTCATGATAGAAACTTTCACTTCAACAAAAATTATTATAACTTCAAGATTCAAGAGGTTTATTTGTCACATACATAGTTATACAACATGTAGTGAAATGTACCCTGATTGTTCCTGAGACTGCAATTTTTTTAAAATAATAAAGTTAAAAAGGAATTAAGAAGTAAAAAAAATTACAAAAGAAATAGAATATGAATTATAAAATGTAAGCAGGTAAAAAACATATAATAATAAGTAGGAAACTAACACTAAACAATAAATCTAACAGTGTAAATAGTTTAAACATTAAATACACACCCTTAACAATATATACTGACCAAATAAGTTTGAATTTACAGATGAGTAATTTGCCAGAATATACAGAATATATGAAGTGCAGATAAGCCAGATGTGCAAATAGCAGAGTACAAATGGACCAGGAGTGCAAATGGCAATGTGCAGATTGATCAGTTCAGTTTTTAAGGCAGTGCAATGCAGTGGTTGAGTTAGGTACACCTGCACCATCACTGTAATAGCTTTTCTTGGTACACACTTGCCTTTCAAAAAGGCTATTTTTAATCTTTCATAGGTTTAAACATAGCTATTGACAGATGAATGAGCAGTGGTGTAGCTGCACTGATACTTTGCTAATAATTTCGAAAAAAATTTATTAAAAAATAACTTCGCAAATGAGAGGGCAATTGTTACTTGTATTTTAGTATTTCATTGTTTTAAAGAAAAATGTATGAAAGGAAACCTGATTTGCAAGTTTTCTTTTGAAGATAGTAACTTGCAAATAAGAGAGGTATCAGCCGATTTCACAGAGGGTTGGTCCCAGTTCATATTAATTTGGTACTTATTAGGTTAAAGGATAAAGAAAAATCCAGTTAACATTGAGTCTCACTGGAGAGTGTTATTTACTCATTCAGATATGTCCTCTCTGTTACAGACTGTTTGGTCAAGATGGGCTCTGTGCTTCCTGTGAGAAGAGGATCCGGGCTTTTGAAATGACAATGCGTGTGCGAGACAAAGTGTACCACCTTGAGTGCTTTAAATGTGCAGCCTGTCAGAAGCACTTTTGCGTTGGAGATCGCTACTTGCTTATCAACTCGGACATTGTTTGTGAGCAGGACATTTTTGAATGGACCAAACTTAATGGCAATTTGGTGTAGTTTTTTCTTTTTTTTAAGTCTCAAAGGGTTCTTACTTTCATGCCAGAATCTACAATGAGCCTTTTGCAGCTAACAAGTAAATGCAGCTTTGTGGCAAATTTTTTTCTTCAGTCCACCAGCATTTAGCCAAGACTGCGTACTAACTTTTCTAATGATATCTTTTAATCTTTGAAAAGCAAATGACACCTTCTTTTCATGTATCAAGGCAATAATAGCTGTTTTGTCACCATGCATAACATGGCATGTGTATGAGATCATACACATTTATTTGCACAATAAAAAGTGCTGTTTGTTGTGGAATCACATGCTTGCCACAGATATACTGATAAATGTTTAGATTAATACCAATGGTCACTTCCTTTCCTTTTTTACTAGCCCAAGTTTCTGGTCATAAAAGTTTTCTTATATTAGTGTTGGTAGACTGCATCAAGATTTATCAGAATGATTTTAAATTGACCATGTTTTTTGATCATTTAAATTCTGATTGCAGAGAAAATCCTTTTGTAATTTTTAGACAGTTCTATTATACATTTTATATGTATAGTACAAATAATTTATACTGACTGGCAAAGAATGTGAAGTGATGGGCCACTGTAAAACTTTCAATAATTGAGATCAAGTTGGGATAACAGTTTGCGGAATTTCAAATCATATGTTGAATTTTGCAAAAGTGGTGTAATTAAAAAAATTGTTTCTGCTGGTGTTCTAAAACTCATATCATAGGACCCTCAAGCACACTGGTTTCTTGTAGGCAGATAATGATTGTCCAAAGAGAACCATGTATCTTCATGAAAAAATTTATTTTTAAATATTCTTTCAACACGGCAACACTTATATAAACTTTAATGATATCTGAACTAATATTACAGACAGCAGACAATTTTTGTCCCACTTATGGCATTTGAGCCGCATTCAAGATTCAAGCATTTGAACTCCACATGTAACCCACCATGTGAGATTTTTATAAGGCATTTGAAAATTTGACCGAAACTGAACCAACGATTACAAGCCACATTCATGTTTTGTTGTTTTGTTAAGGCTCGGCCAGATAGAGGCATTGTCAGGATATTGAAACATTGAGGGCTTAGTATCCTTCTCAGTTTGTTTTAAAATTTCCTGGGGACAATGACCGGTTTGACGCAAATTCTTTGTTGTTCTGGTGTATGGAGATATATATGGTAAATTCTCTCACCCCACCTCTACACAATTATTATTATTAGGCAGATGACATCAAAATAGATCCAGGGCTTTTTCATAAAACATTTGTGGCTGTCATCTCAAACATGCAGGCCTAATGATGACACCATGACCATGTATGGCCCAAATGCAGCTATATTATGATAAATTTTTCTAAATTATTTTGAATATGTGTTACAGATATTGGGTGGTAGCCTATTCTCAGCACAACAATGATACCAACATGGTCAAAGGTCCTGGCATTCATGTGAATGTTACTTTGACTTGGATCACCTATCGAAACATTGTTGCATAGTGCAACCCATCATGAAAATTGTATTTTTTAATGACCAATGCCTCTTTCAGAAAGATAATGCACCCTATCACAATGCAAAAAAAATGGTTTGAGCAACCATCGTTGACTTGGCCTCCAATTCCCCAGATCTCTATCTGATTGAGCATCTGTGGGGTGTGCTGGACAAACTAGTGTGATTCATGAAGACCTCACCTCACAACACAGCACTGAAAAGATAAGCTGCTAACATCTTATTCCCATACAGCCCCCCTTCAGAGTTCTTGTGGAGTCCATGCCTTATCAGAGCAGAATTGTTTCGTTATGGCTGATCTTTATATAACATGCACTACCAACAAAAATGATAGATAGCCAATGAGAGAGGAAACTGTAGGCAGATGAAGTGGGGACAAACAGAAAAGTATGGTTTCAGAAAATCTAAAACAGACATTTACCTTTAACTATTATAAATATTATTATTATTATTTATAATTTATTCCATTGTTGTGAAAGTGGCTTCAATTGTGTTAACATTTTGGAAGGCAGTTTATTTTTTCAGTAACAACTCCGTGCTTGTTCTGTCAAATTTTATTAAAACATTTTCACATACCTGATCAAAGAGAGCTCTGCCAAGCTGTGAACTTTTTTTGTTTTGTGTAGCTACAACTCCAGTATTAGGGTAAAACAACAGCACCATATCGGTTACTATATTAATTTTTTAATTATCTTCTCAGTACCACAAGAATCCACATATCACAGATCATTGATTATTACCAAATACCAGTTTTGACCATGGATCTACTAAATAGACTAAAAATTATCTGTCTGATAGAAAGCAATGTGTGGGCCTGAAACACAATAAATCTGAGTTGTTAACCATAATAAAAAAATCTACTTTTTAATGTAAAAACTAACATGGAGACTAATACTACCACCCTCAAGGAATCCAACATTGAAAGAGTTCCTTAATACAAGTACCTTGGGATGACTACATACCAAATGTTCTTTTAAATATAACATTAATAAGCTTAAAAGTATTCACAAAAGCTTGAATGCACTTGGATACAAATTGGCATCTGCTCCCAATATTACACCACTACATTATGTGTATGACTTTGCTATAAAATTCATCACTGTTTATAAAAAGTTTGATTGGTCACCCCTGGGTGTGTGTCTGGATACACATGAGCTGCTTGTTTTCTGTGCTCACTGGCTGTATGCCTTTGCATTGCAATAATGCTTAATACAACAAATAAATAAATAAACATTATTATTGGAACAGAAAAACTCGTCAGAAAGACATTTTCTCTCTTTAATACAGTACGTGCAGATATGTTCTGATAACATATTCCATAACATATGACAAATTTGACATTTTCTAGTAATGTTCATATTTTAAAATAAGTAAATATACCCTTTTTTCACACCAAGTCTAAATTAGAATCAAGTGTTTCAGATTGGGTTCCACTAATTAAGAACATCTTGCAGGTCAAACCTGTTATTTAGATCTGGCCTCCAGCAACTGGTCTCTTTGCTATTCTGCTGCACTTTAGATAATGTAGCTCCTCTTAAGAGAAACTTAATTAGAGAAAAAAACGTGCACCCTGGTTTAACAAGCACACACGCGCCATGAAACAAACCACATGAAAATTAGAATGTAAATGGCGTCAAACCAATTTAGCAGTATTTAAAATAGCATGAAAGGAGAGTCCCGAGTTACAAAAAAGCCCTTTGTACCGCTAGAACAACTTCTCTCCACACTTATATAAAATAACAAAAAAATTCCTATTCAACACCAAAACAAAATTAACCAGGACAGTACAGGAACAAACATAGCATTAACACATATCAGCAATGACTGATGGTCTTTTTTAATGATAAAATCCAAAATATTAGACACAAAATTCAGTCCATAAATTTAAATCTAGACAGCTTGATAATACGTTAAAATAAAATAAAATTATATAAGATCAAAGATTAGATTGTTTTTCTCCCCTTCAAGAAAAAGATCTCATTTCACTAATTTCCTCCTCAAATTCATCAACTTGCATCCTAGATCCCCTAAAACAAATACTAACAGTAGTAATGGAACCTCTTACGAGAATAATATATTCTTCCCTCAGTATCGGCTATGTACTGAAACCTTTAAGCTAGCAGTTGTTAAACCCTTGTTAAAAAATACAGATCTCGACTCCTGCCAGCTTTCTAACTACAGGCCAATATCAAACCTCCCTTTTATTTCAAAAATACTAGAAAAGGCTGTAGCACAACAGTTAAGCTCATTTCTACATAGGAACAGCATTCCTAAAATGTTTCAGTCAGGTTTTAGGCCTCATCATAGTACAGAGACTGGTTCTGGTAAAGGTGGTAAATGACCTTCTACTTGCATCTGATCGGGGCTGTGTCTCCTTACTTGTGCTACTTGACCTTAGTGCAGCCTTTGATACTATTGATCACAGCATCCTCCTTGACAGACTAGAAAATGTTGAAATTAAGGGAATGGCCCTTTTATGGTTTAGGTCTTATCTAACTAATTGATATCAGTTTGTAGATATAAACAGTGACTACATGCACCAAGGTAAATTTTGGTGTACCACAAGGCTCAGTTTTAGGCCCCCTGCTCTTCTCCTTGTACATGCTACCTCTGGGTAATATTATTCGAAAACAGGGAGTAAACTTCCATTGCTACGCTGAGGACACAGTTATATGTTTCCACACAGTCTGGTGAAAAACATCAACTTAATGTAATTGAGGAATGTGCAAAGGACATTAGACAGTGGATGCTTCTAAACTTCCTCTGAGTAATATGTCCAATCACACAATAACTCTGGAGGGCCATTCTGTTTCATCCTGTGCTTGGCCGTGCACAGATACTCCAGATTTTTGTGATCTGTGAAGACCATGAAGGGGTACGCTGCTCCCTCTAGCCAGTGTTCAAAGCGAGTTTCAAGGTCAGTAACTCCTTGTCACCTTCATGATAATTTCTCTCAGCATGGTTCAACTTCCGAGAGAAATAGGCACAGGGATACATTTGACTAGGGGTCATTTTCAAGGCTTGGAAAGACTTTTAAGCCTTTTTTAGTCCAATTCGGAGCTTTAGAATTACCCTTTTGAAACCTAAAAACCTCTGAAGCTTCTTTACCGTTTTAGGCCTAGCCCACTCTATAACAGCTTGCACCTTGTTTTCATTCATATTAACTTCCTCAGCACTAATTATACCCCAAAAAGGGTACTACTGAGGTATGAAACATGCATTTCTCTGCCTTTACATAGAGCTGTGGATAAAGCAGCCTCTGCAGTACAGCCCTGGTCTTGGAAAAAAATTTAAATATCAATGTAAATAATAACCTGTTATATATATATATATAATATAGATAATAATAACATGTCTCAGAACACCTAAATTATAAGTGAGTGGAGGAAGGTTGGCGCCAGCGAAATGCCATAAGGTACTACCAAATATTCGTAGTATCCATTGGTGGTGGAGAAGGCTGTTTTCCACTCATTCCCCTCTTACATTTGAACAAGATAATAAGCACTGCATACGTTTCATGAAAATTGTTGCCCCTCGTACCTGTTTCAAGGCAGCAGGTACCAGGGGCAACGGGTAATGGAAAGGCTTGAGTACTGCGTTCAGACCTTGGTAGTCTATACAAGGCCTTTCTTTTGCACAAAGAAAAATCCAGCAGAAGCAAGGAAAGATGAATGTTTAATATACCCTATATGTCTAGAGCTTCCTGAATATAGTGCTCCATGGTAGCTGTCTCAGCTGGTGATAAAGGATAGGTATGACTACAAGGTGGCATAGTGCCCAATTTGAGTTCTATGGAGCAATCCCATGGTCTGTGAGGTGGTAGGCAGGTGGCCTTTTTCTTACTGAATACTTCTGACAAGTCGTGATACTCTCACTGGAGATCACTGGAGGTACTTGGACCTCTGAACTTTCTATACTGGTAGCAACAGAAGGTAGTTTTATGCAATTGTGATGACAGTATGTAGACCACTCAATTATCTCTGATCTAGGCCATGAAATTCAGGGATTGTGTTTCCTCAACCATGGTAATCCCAGTATTATCTTGTGCACAGATTCAGAGATAAATAAACTGTAAAACCTCCTTGTGCATGGCACCACTAGTTACTGTGGCAGGTTTGGTCATTTTTCACACTTTACCTTTCCCTACTGGCCGCCCATCCAACACCAACACAGACATGGGATTTTCTAAATGAACTGACTTCCTTTGCTAGTCACTCATCAATTAAGTTCTCAACAGCTCCAGAATCTACAAGGGCTAAAAAGACAGCAGATGAATGATTCGAAAATAAAATAGGAACTGTAAGAGGTTTAGTAAGTAAGCTATTAGATCAGATTTCACCTCCCATCTCTCTCTTTCCCCTAAACGCCAGCTTGGTTTAAAAGCGCACACTGCAATCTTGTCCCGCCTCTCCACAGTATGGGTTCAGGCTTAATTTCCTTTTATTTTACACTGGCTTGGGAAGGGCTCGGGCTTGCGCAGTAAATGAGCTGTCAGGTGATGCGTTTCGATTAGTGCGAGAAAAATGCGAAAACTGATGCTAAAAAAGCTAATTTTGCGAAGTGGGAAAATGTACAGCAAGCTGACTGGGAAGATGACAAGGTCACTTGCTACATTAAAATGGCTGTCATGGAAAATGAAACGGATGTTCTTGGCTGGTGGAAGATAAACAAACCATCCTACCCAAAACTTGCAAAATTAGCCAGGTCAGTACTGTGCATCCCAGCCACTAGCAGCACCAGTGAAAGGGTGTTGAGTGCTGCTGGACATATCATCAGTGAGCGCAGGACTGCGCTGAAGCCATCTACCATGGACTCAATCATTTTCCTCCACAAAAACATGAAGCCTAATCAAATTTTAACTAAATATGAATTGAGTCTTAAATGCATATTGTGGACAGAGTATGTAGGCTAATGTTGGCATTATTCTTTTATTAAATTTCAGCTGCTGTTTACCGTCACATTGAGGCCATATTGTGGAGAGAAGTGGCGAAGCAAAACCAGCAGAGCCTTTATCTTAATTTCGTTATTGCCAAATACCCATCTTAATGTAGAATTTATCTTAATTTAATTTGTTAAGAAAGACTAATATTTATTGGTGCGTTGGCCTATTTATAGGCTACGTGTGCCTAGACCTATTTAGAGCGCTGAGATGTTACGATGTTAACAGAAGACTTATTTTATTTTTGTTTCAACTTCCAAGTAGCCTATAGCCTACACTAGTCATGAATAAATGATGGTAAAAAAAAAAAAAACTATCAATGACTCATTCTTGACAAAAGGCAGAAGAGCTGTGTGCATGTGCACATTTATAAATAATGTCGGGCTGTAAACGGGTTCAGGCTTTTAAAAAGCTGTCAATCAAAATGTACTTGTCAGGCTCGGGCCTTGTCAGGCCTACCTTTTAAGGCCCGATTACAGCTCTAACATAGAGTCCCAGTTTCTCTCTCTCTCTCTTTGGCCGACAGTCGCGTAGCTCCGATTTGCATGGGTTTGTCCTGTCACTACGGCTCATAGCGAAACAGCATTATGAACAGCTTTCCTGGGTTTACGCTCTCTAATTAAGTTATCCAGTGTAATGGATAGACCGTTAAGAGAGTCCAAAGCCAGGTTTTCATCTCTACATGCAAGTTCGGTCTGTACTTCCTCTTTAAGTCCCTTTCGAAAAGTACTGCCAATACATCATTTTCTACTTCAACTTCAGTTTTACTACAAAATGTCAGTTGTGTCCTGACACCTTTTTAATACTTCCTAAGCTCTAGGTGCCCTTAACCCTGACCCTGTTCATGGAGTGCCCTTCCTTGGAGTACTTTTGGTAGTTACTAGCCACTACATACCAGGAACACCCTACAAGAACTGCTGTATTTCAGAGTCTCTGATCCAGTCATCTAGGCATTACAATCTTATCAAAGTTGTTCATATCATTACATTTGCAACACCTAACACATTGTGTTTCCTTGTTGCCTTACATATTCCACCACATTGTACCAAGATCATTGATATTAATATCAGTGCTTTTAAAGGTATAGCTGATTGGTGTACATGTTCTCAAAATGTTGTACTGTTAATTTCAGACATAAAAGTTAATGCATTTGTTACAGCAGTAGTAACATTAGGTGATGCAACATTAAGGGTGTTTTTATGGTGCAACAAGAATATAATCAGACTTTTTATTTAAAAAAAAAAAATCATTTTCAAATAAATGAATATAGAACCAAACATCAACGTCTTACATCATTTTGCAAATTATTTCTTAAAAATATTTTTTTTTGTTTAAATAAAAAGAAAACGTCCACAATTTACCACCAATATTTACAAATCAACTTTTGAAGAAAAGTAAAATCAATTCAGTGACATTTGTTTAATGCATATTAATCATTAGTTAACAGTACTAATGTAATACAAAATTAAAATGTAAAACTGCTTTGCAAAACAATTTCTGGCAGAAATACAGTAAAATGATTTAATGTTATTCTTAGTGTTGACACATAAGCATACAAGAAAATGTAAATTACATACAAGCACCATTGTAATAAACATCACCACTAAAAAGAAGAAGCTAGGTGGAGGGGGGAAGAAAGCAAACACAGACAGGCAGTTTAACAAGAAGAGTTTAAAAATGGATACTTACAATGATGAACTACTCTAAAGTGTCTGACAGCCAGCATCACAAGCAGTTCTAATGTCTTGGAGGGGGTGTTTTTGATGGGCAAAGTGACAGATTCTCACATGTTTTACTGATTACAAATACATATAAAAACAAGCCAACATCACTTGGTATAAATACTCTTCATCCAGTGCAGTGTCATCATACACTTCTACACAGGCTTCACTTGGTCTTTTTTGTTTTGGTGAATATGTCACCTAGCACCTCAGAGGTCCAGCTGTGAAGTACAGGTCTCTGAATGATTATTTATTTGTTGAATCATTCTTGTTTTATGGCAATTTCGAAAAAGTTTTTCGTGTACTTATTGAATTCCTTTGAACAAGCACATAGCAAAAACCATCGCAAAGAGCTGTTAAGGGGGAAAAAAGATAAACCTGTCAGACACAAATCAATGGACTGTCATTTATTTTAAATAATGGAGACATGTACAATAAAATAATGTAATAAAAACATTCTTAATGTAAGCTTTACTGACAAAAGAACATATGCTGCTTTCACTATATCACCACAAGAGGACAGCACTCAATCACTATTCAAAACAGGTTTTTCAAAAATCACTTGTCTTTCAGCTTTCTGGAAAAAAAAACAGTTTATATTTTATTTATAAAAATGGAGGAAATGTGGAAGGGCTTTACCTCAATTGTAAGTACAACAATAGCCAGGGCACCAGCCACATAAATGTACATTTCAAAGTAGTCTACAACTGATGAATAACACCCCTGTCAATTGAAACAGAAACATAAGAAAAAACATTAAATCAAGAATATACATGTACTTTGATGCTCAGAATGTCTGTCAGTATTTTAGTTGTATGCATGTCTGGAAACATTTAGGCTTTAATCTCATAGCACAATTTTACTCATATTCCCTTGACACTAAAATATTAAAAAACAATGACTATTAAAAGTTGCAAAGAAGTAATAACCCTAGACAGACATCAAAGCTTTTCTCAGTTTTCACCTAAGTTCTAGAATGAACTTCCCCTAATAGTAGAAATGCATAGTCCCTCACTGTCTTCAAACAGTGACTGATGACCCACCTCTTTACAGAGCACTTAGGACAAGTTATGTCCCAACATAACTAACACACTTACTAGTAACAATACATTATTTAAAGGGGGGTGGGTTCTGTGTGAAGGATTAGCATCAGTTTTGCTAGCAACTCTTAATTCAAGTCTAGGTTTACTGGTGTTTTCTTTGTAGACTAGAAAGCACCAAGGTACATTGCTCTGGGTAAGAACACCTGCCAAATACTGTAAATGTAAATGAGGGAATGCAGAAACTGTGAGCACCTCACCTTGTTGTTGCGGTATAGCATGTTGCCTGAGAGGCATTCATCCTTGTTGCTGAAGCTCACATCTCCTAGGTGACTGTTCTTACGGCAGCACACCTCAGGCACTACATCACTAGGCTGAAGAACGCGGAACAGGCTATCCTCAAAGTCCTCAGGACTGTTCACACCACAGCAATCAAACTACAGCCAGAAAAATATGGAAGCATAAGCGAGGTAAGGACCGGGTGCACAGGGCAAGTAGTTTCAGGATAAAGGTTGAAAAGGTTTGTAATGTTTTAGATAGGGGGTAGCTGTAACTATTTATCACAGGAAATTTCTAAATCAGCACTCTTACTATTGAGGCACTTTGTGAAAATGCATCATGTTGTCTAAAAAAGCTGCTGGCAGTGTTTGACTACACATTTAATTTTTTTTACAGCTCACAGTAAGTCATACAGTAACTCATATCATTCCCCAGGTCTGTGTCACCTTACTAAAGAGCTGGATGGGATTGAGAGGGTTAAGAAAGATTATGAAAAATTAATTAATAAAAAATAAAAGCAGTGGAAATTGCTTTATTTAAACGAGTTAACAACCATCCACCCCCTTTGATACAGTGCCAAAAGGTGATTTTATACTTAAAAAAAATGACATAAAAAATAAATATTTTGTTAGCTTGCACCATAATTTTAATTATAAGGAAACAAAGGAAAAAATAATCTGTAAGTAATAACATTAATGTTAGTCGGTTTACATGAACATGGTTGAAGAAACATTCTTTCACGGTGTTAAGTGATGTCTGAGAGCAAACATACACTGTTCATAATGGCATTCCATGTAGTGGTGAAGACCTCAGTAATGTTGTAGCCTTGATAGTGCTTCCTCAGTTCCTTTGTAAAGTACTCCTTGGTCAGCTGTGTATGCAAACAGTAAGATGTTAGACCCAGCCTCCACATCAATTTGCAGTTCTTAAGAAGGATCTGTTAGTGTTACTTACATGCTCCCGAAAAATAAAGGCCAGAATGGCGGCAGCCAGCTCTGCTAGAAATATAATGAGGATGAACATGAAGAACTGCATAGAGAAAAACAGAAAATGTTTTTAGTTCAAAGAATTACTTGTCTTAAATGTTATGTATACTTACACATTCATGGCAAATACTAACTTAAGTTGCAATTTGAATGCAAAATGAATAGTTATACTATACACACATACATACGCATACATACACAGCGAGTCACTCACAAAAAGTAGAAGGCATTTTTTCTCTCTTATGGCTCCACAGCAGCCCAAGAAGCCAAGCAGGAACAGCATGCCACCCATAGAAAGTATGATGTAGACTCCAGTGAAAAGAAGGGGATTGGTAGCAACTATCTCTCTAAAGTCTGTGGGATCCACCAGCACCCATACTCCAACACCAAGGAGAAATGAGCCTCCCAGCTGAGAACAGAGGGGCAGAGGAAGCTGTCAATATCCCACTTTCACAGTTTCTGGCCTTTTGTTTCATTGCTTTATTGGCTGTTTTTTATGATTCTGCACTAGTTTGCGATCACAACATGGACTGCAAGTTGCTATCTAATATCCATGCTTGTTACTGTATTATTAATAATGTTGGTTTCTGCTTGCTACTGATAAAATTTCCTTTCATGTTGCAGTAAGCGAAAACACAGATAAAGAACAGCTTGTGGCACATTAAAAATGCTTACATAAAATTGTATTACAATAATAACAGACATTTTTAGTGACCACTGCATGTGACAAATTGTTTAAAGATTTTTTCAGAGATCCTCCAAAATGTTGCTGTTGAGGCTTTCCGGGCATCGCAAGAGCCATTCCATGTGTCTAAAAATCAAGTTGTTTCAAAAAATGCAGATATGACAAAGATAATGATATTTTCCATGATGAACATTACTAGATATTACTTTCATTATAATTAAGACAGACATGCAAATATACCCATAAAGAAAAAAGTAAGGGAAGGTGTAAGGATAAAAGAACCAGATAATTGATCTTAGCAACCCTGTGAAATACAGAATGTGAGGGTTGGAAAGCTTTGCTGCTTCTGCTTTTTCTGTTTCTGCAATCCTCTAACTGACCATCACCACCCCACCCCACCCCCACACACACACACACACCAACCCCACCCCACCCCCAAATCCACACAGACACACACACACAAAAAGGCCTGGGTAGATGCCAGGCCGATGACAAAACAGCTGGAGGGATTCATGTATGTATGTGTGTATGTCTTTTGAGATAAGAGTCACGCTCTCTCTCTCTCCCTCTCCCTCTCCCCCCTCTCTCCCTCTCCCCCTCTCCCACACACACACACACACACACACACACACACACACACACACACACACACACACACACACACTCAAGCTCTCCCCCTCCCATGAACCAGATTTGGAATTCTTTTCATGGACTGCATTAGCAATCTATCAGTCTGTCAAGCTGAAACCTCTTTTGCAGACACCTATTTTAGCCATAAACAGAGGTTTGACAAACAGCTTGAATACATTAGCATGTAGCTGTCCAACAAACAATAGCAATGCATTACTACAGTAGTTTAAAATCAATGATTTTCTGGGGGAAATACCAGCTTGCAATTGTATGAAAACCAGTGTATCGTTTTTAGCAAGATTGTGATCCATGTTAACCTAATGATCCAGATTTCTCAATTTAGAGCTAGAGTCAGGCTCAATGTTAGCTACTCTGGGTACTCTGGGTGCGAGGCTAAGTGCTAACGCTAGCCGACCGGCTCTCCCGTCCATTCTTCTGTCAAACGTATGGTCCCCTGGACCGTGCTGATTGTCGGTATTTACCTTCCGCCCGGGAATAATGCTGACGACACGCTGTTGGAACTGTACGGTGCGATCAGCGAGCTGCAGAATTCTCACCCAGATGAACTGTTCATTGTTGCCTAAATTCCACCAGTACGTGAACTTTGCTACACGAGGAGACAACGCGCTGGATCTTGTTTACACAAACATTCCAGCCGCGTACCAAGCTGAGCCCCGCCCCCACCTGGGCCAATCAGACCATCTCTCTGTTATGCTAATTCCAGCATACAGACCACTCGAGAAGCACTCAAAACCAGTTTGTAAACAGGTTAAAGCCTGGCCAGCAGGAGCCATCTCTGCTCTTTAGGACTGTTTTGAAAACTGGTTCATGTTTAGGGAGGCTGCACCCACCGGCAACGTCACCAACTTGGAAGAGTACACAGCATCAGTGACCAGCTACATCAGTAAATGCACTGATGATGTGACAGTTTCCAAGTCCATCACCACACGCCCCAATCAGAAGCCGTGGATCACTGCAGAGGTGCATGCACTACTAAAGGCCCGGGACGCTGCTTTCAGAGGTGGTGATAAAGAGGCCCTAAGAACAGCGAGGGCCAAACTATCCCGAGCCATCAAAGCAGCAAAGCGTGCACACGACCAGAAGCCACTTCAGTGACCGCGGTGACACACAGCGCCTATGGCAGGGCATTCAGGCTATCACCAGCAGGGTGCTTAGGGAGTGTGCAGACCAGCTGGCAGATGTTCTAATTGACATCTTCAACATCTCCCTGAGCAGCGCCAATGTTCCAACGTGCTTCAAGACTATGACCATCGTTCCTGTGCCAAAGAAGTCTCCAGTGTCCTGCTTCAACGACTACCGTCCCGTTGCACTCACTCCCATCATCATGAAGTGCTTCGAGAGGCTTGTCATGAGGCACGTCAAGACCCTGCTGCCTCCTTCA
>JBBPDA010163074.1:0-18226 GCA_037974385.1 Arnoldichthys spilopterus | reverse complement strand
TGTTTCCTCTGTCCTGGAAGTCGCTTTGGATAAAAGCGTCAGCCAAATGAATAAATGTAAATGTAATGTAAATGTAGTACAATGTAGAAAACTGCTTTAATGACAATGTAGAAGCTTGTTCTAGATCAGATCCACCCAAGAGACCGACTGAGGCTAATAAAAAATAAAATAAATAAAAACTTTCTTGCTCATGGTATCACACATTTGCTTAAACTGAAAAGGTGACTTAGAAATAGTTCAGAATCTGGAGTGTTTCTTCATTTTACTCATCTTGACTGTTTTATTTATTTATTTATTTATTCTAATTACAATAAAAAAATAAAGCCAGCTTTTTATTGTGTAATTTGACCTTTGGCCTCTATGTCCTTGCTTTTACTGTACTTTCTTTTCCTGTCCTGTCCTGTCCTGTCCTGTTCTGTCCGGTCCTGTTTAGAGAAGCAGGCCACAAGCTGAGGTCATGGGACCAGATTCACAATAATCTGTCAAAATCAGCAGGGGGGCACGTGTGGAACTGCAGTTTATGGCTTGCATCTCTCTCTTCTTTTCTCTCTCTCTCTCTCTCTCTCTCTCTCTCACACACACACACACACTTCACAGAACATCTGAATGAAAAAAAAAGATTTATAGAGTGCCTGTAAACAACAGCAACAACCAATAAATAATAACTATGCATTTTAACAGTGATAACAGTTTTTTTCTTAAACTTTTTTCTTCAATTTTGTAAACTTTTACTACAATTCCACACACTTCAGAAAAAAACTAAATATTGTGTTAAGTGATATGTATGATGTTAAATGTTTATTATACAAATGGTACATATGTTACAGCAAACCATCCAAATACACATCTATTATCTATCTGCCCCCTCCACTGCATTCATCCATGCATTCTTTCATCCATCTATCCATCCTTCCATCTTTCCATCCATCCATTAGTCTACGTCTTTGTTTTTCATTAAGTGATACATTTCTGACTGCCCCATCATAAATGTAGTTAGCTTTGTTCTTCCAGAAAGAAGGAGGTAACATGACCAGCTACTGGGAGAAATGGAAGTGATGTCACTCTTTCTCTCTCTTTGTCACTAAGATTCACAGAGTCCCTCTTTCTCTGTCTCCAAGGGAAAATAATCATGCTATATGACAGGATCCACTGCAGTCACATAAGTAAATCACTTGCACACACACTCACGCCCACACAAACTAATCAGGTTGGTGGGTGTGGCGTCCAATAAAAGATGAGTGAGATGTCCTGTGTCCTCCATCTCAACCCATGTCTGGCTAATCTCTATATTCTGCTCTCGTTCATTTCTGGGTCATTCTAAGTCTATCTAGAAAAAGCATTCATTCGATACCCAGAAAAAAAGCAGGATCGGAAAAACTAGAATGACTCTGTCCTGATTCTGTAACAGATCTAATCTGAAATAGCCCTGATTTGCTTACAGTGCAATATAACATAAAGCAAAAGAAAGGAGGTCATGGATAGCCTCGCATTAAAGAGCCAATATCCTACATTTTACTTGTTAATTATTTTCCCTTTAAGTCCACTTATGACACTTATGTGCAATCATGTAATAAAACAGTCATTAAAATTTTCCAACCTTTTTATATAAAGATTGATTTATGTGAATGATATCTGTACTGACTGAACACCTTGTTTTGTGCCTTACCGAGAAAGCTGCCTGGCCTAAAACACTCCTTGTAACTTTAGAGTGAATAAGTACGGCTAATCTGCTGTATAGGTGGATATATTTAAATGTACTTTTGTGTGACATCACAAAAAAAAAAGAATTTCAAAAGAGTGTAATGCTCAGATTAATGGACTGGGGAGGTACAGTATGTTTTGAAACGTTAACAGGTTTTACATACCACAATAAAATAATTGTAAAAATCTGGAAAATTCATTGTTCCAAGGAACTATACCATTTTTGTTGTTTTTTAAATAAGCTGGCTGAGCATGGGCCCCATATATTGGTTATATGCAGTAGCATGTTAAACTTATGGTGCCCTAAGTCATGTTATATTTAAAAGACAGAAAATATGTACACATTCTCTACAAAGAACACACTTAAATAAACAATAATTGTTCAATGCAATTTGTAGTTCTCTATACAGGAGGTATACTTTTTTCACTTATATCAAATACAAAACACAGAGTTTGTGCTCAAACTTTTGCAATAGAATTTGCGCAAGGTTCCTGTATTGGTGTAAGGATAGCCGTGGTTAGTGACTCTTGTTTTGTGTTCTGTATCCACGTGTTTTTTTCATTCCCTATTGTCACATGTCTGGTTAGGTGTCCCTGCCCTGTCACTGTAGCTAATCATGTCATGTATGTATACTCTGCATTTAGTCTGTTCAGTGTCTACTTTTGGTTTTGTATTTGCGTTATTGTAGGTATCTTGTGTCCAGCTTCTTGTTTTGTTCTAATAAACAGCATAACACCCTTGCGTCTACTTCCATATCAAATCCTGACAATTGGTATCAGAAAGAAGCAGTCTTGTTGTGCACTGCGTATCTTTCACTGTGTTCTTCTTCCTACTGTACAAAAGTATACCTGAGGAAACTATATGTATAGCTATTTATCTGAGTGGTAAAAATTTTAACAAGAAAAACACAAATAATTAGTACATTATATGTGTGTGTAAACCATTTCCAGACCTGCCCTTGGGACAGCCCAATATTTACCAATATCATTCAATGTTTTTGAGAATGAAAAAAATGTCCCATTTCACAAAAAAGTTAATGGAAGAAAAACTTTTTAAAGTAATTTTGTACACTGTCTATTGGTTTGTTCTCCATGCCGCAGATATTTTTTAAATATGTACAAAATGAAAAATGACAAACATGCATGATATTTTGTATCAGCAGCTATGGTAATATGCCTAAGCATGTGTGGGATATTTTAATCAAGCACAGTTTCTTTTGTGTATCAGTTGTGTGAATGCTTAATGGCTTGGGTGTGTGTGTGCAAAAGATGTGATTTATTACACAAGAAAGAACTAGTCTACTGTAACTGCTGCTTCCCTTGTTAAATTGATACATTCAGACCATCAGCACTAATGTGCCCCTTTTAACCATCTCCATTCATTCATACTTCTGTAACTATTCCAACAGGCAGGTACATGCAAAGATTCCCAAAGTCTGAGCTTTAGCCCCAGCCCCTTTGCAATCAGACTCTTAAACAGCTCTCTTGGCTGGCATGCATAATGTGTATTCTTTATAAACATTTTGTTTCAGTGAGACATGACCTCACCCCAGGAACAGAGCTAGTGGTTCACTTGAGTTCATCCTTCCGGGGCAACTTCTCTGGTGCAGTACAGACCACCTATGGAGATTTCACTTCTAGCCTATCATAAGGCAAAACCCTGCCAAAAAACTGACTGATGTTGCTGTTCACATAAATTTAGCATCATATACTCCATAATGTGCACTAAAAGGTTAGTATTCATGTACAATAGGAATATATGCTATATTTTCACTTCACTTTATGGAGCTCTTTAAATTTAAGTTGCAACACCAGGTTTTATAGTGATTAGCATGGTGTGTGAATTTACAGTTTTGTGCTGGGTGAGATTGGGATTCATATGTATAATTCATTGGTAAGACTGGTTGCAATTTGCTTTAAAGTTAAATTCATGCTCAAGTTCTAGTCTGTCCCACCAAAAATGTTACTGCACCATCAGGATTAAACCCAGAGATGTATTTTTTAAAGTTACTTCTATTATCGCAGCTACATTGTCTGCTGGGTAGACAAAAGAGGGGTTAGAAAAAACGGAGACCCTGAGCAAAAAACCCAAGAGCCTATATACAAAAACTTACATCTCTGATGGTATGTGGGTGCATTAGTAACAATTGAATTGGCAGCATCTGGAAAGGAATCATCAATGCTAAAAGGTATATACAAGTTTTGAAATAACATATGCTGCTATACAGAAAACAAATCTTTTTCAGGGAAGGCCTTGCGTATTTCAGCAAGACAATGCTAAAATACATACTGCATCTGTTACAACAGCATGGATTCATAGTAGAGGAGTCCAGGTGCTAAGCTGGCCTGCCTGCAGTCCAGACCTTTCACCAGTTGAAAACATTTGGAGCATCATGAAACAAAAAATATGACTAAGAAGGCCCAGGACTATTGAGCAACTAGAATCTTATATCAGACAAGAATGGAACAGAATTTCTCTTCCAAAAGGCCAGCAGTTGGCCTCCTTAGTTCCCAGATGTTTACAGACTGTTGCTAAAAGAAGAGGGAATTTTGTATCGTGAACAAAATATTGGTTTCTGAGATTTGCAAATAACTGTATATACGTTTTTACACAGCATTCCATCTTTTTTGGAATCAGGGTTGTATATTTACAAAATACAATTTTGTCAAAGTTGTTCAGTAAAAGTATTAACTTTTTTATTTGTGTTTGGCAGTTAAAATTTACATTAAGATTTAATTATTATTATTATTATTTTTGCATTTTGAAAAATATTCCAACATTTTTGGAATTAGGGTTTATATTATTTTAACATTATGAGTCATTATTTTGAGATGAAATGTCAAACTTATGTCTTTAAATGATATTGTTATAGTCACATATTAACTACAAAGTTGTGCTTGCTCTCATTTACTCATTTACAGCTTAATAGATATTCCACCACACCAACCAGCACAAGTTGTCTGAAGACTGTCTGTCTTTAGCATTTGTTTCAGTAAGTTAGGGGGGGTGCAGATTTCAGAACTGTTAAACTTCAAGTGTAAATGACAATTAAAATGTTACTGTACTTTAAAATAATGGGCGAAAAACAGATTTAATTTTTGCTTAGTACTTGCTTCAAGGTGGAGTTTTTTTTATGATAAACAAACAAATAGATAGATAGATAGATAGATAGATAGATAGATAGATAGATAGATAGATAGATAGATAGATAGATAGATAGATAGATCAGTTTAATTTTACATTATTCCTAGCTAGGATGTAGTGGGAGCATTGAAATAATAAGTATTTACCACAATCACAGACTAAATGGCTATTTGGCTTGGGTTTATCTGGAGGATGAGTGTAATAACATTTTTACGCATTCGCTTTTTAATAAAGGTCTTGTATACAGGTGGCAATATATACCATTCGGCTGCAGGATGACTGAGGTCCTAGTGTGTTGTATTTTCTACAAATTCGGGTGGTCTTAGTAGAAGTGGTCAAAAACCTTTTTTGCTAGGAAAATCACAGAGAGTGTATCTTGATGGGACTAAAATGATCAGTGTACCATCGTGTTTGGTGGAAAAGAGTAAGTAGTAATTTTTTCAGGGAGCATGAAGAAAACACTGACCTAACTGAAGCAGACATGAGCAGCAACTCAAAAAAGTACCCATGATAAATTTAATCCTGTCTGAATAGAGCTTAATGCTGAATGGGAGGTTGGCAGGAGTAAATAGCCTAATATTACTAAAGTCAATGAAGTAATTTGTAACTATGCACTTTTTGGAGGTGGAAGGACATTGTAGGGAACCTCACATTCACAGATGAGGATTTAATGGTCAAAGCAAACCATCTTAGTTTTTTGGTTGTGTTATTATGGTGTTCTCTAACTGCCCGAATGATGTTAGTTTTCTGTGTGTCTATGATTACTGGAAAAATGAACTATGGCATGTTAAAATAGCTTCTGCTATGAGTAAGAGTGAATCAGCTAAAAATGAACTAAAGTGACTAAATGGAACACTTACACAAAAATCACTTAAATAGTCCAAAGATAAGGTTGATACTGTAGATGATTTAATGCACAGACATTCGATGACTGCCACTATGCCACATAAATGACTGGCAGTTAGCTTAATTAAAATGAAAGCATTAATTATCATTTATAATCTGATGAGCCATCTCAGTCACTCTGACTCTGCTGTCGTCTGCTCTACACAGAAGGTGCACACACACACACACACACACACACACACACACACACACACACACACACACACAGAGCAATGCACACACCTTAGTTCTAAAGCAGCAGTATGTTCTGAGGGCTCTGAGGCTTATACACACATTATTGTCTAATCTTTTGTCATGGTCTGAGCACTTAATTCAATCTCCTTATAATATTCCATTTATAACAGGTCAGCTCCTTTAAATGAGTTATTATTTATATTGTGTTGTTTTATATGCATGTGTGTAAATGAACATATGTTTATGTTGTAATGATTTTTTAAAGGAAACTTAATCTTTGTTTTTTGTGTGGTCTTGGATTTATCTCTTAGTTGTCCCTATAATAACAGGAATAAAGGAAAAATCAAGCACATTTTCCTACTGCACATAAAGAAGCTTGCTGTTTTCACAAAAAACAGGAAAAACTTAAAGAGCAGAAATATTGCTTTTTGATTTCTGAAGTTAGGGTTAGGTTTAGGTTTAGGTGTAGTATTACTCATAATGTTTACACATGCTAGCGGCCCTGCTTACACCTGGTATTAACATGCATGCTGGGTGATCCAATTACAAGTGGACAGCGATAAGTGCAGGTACAGAACACACCCAGGATGCATTTAGATATGATCACTTAGACCACATTTGGAGGTTGTCTGGGCCCCATATGCCCACATTCCTTTCCAATATGTGTGCAAAGGTGTTCTGGGCCACATGTTGCTGATGGCAAAATAATTATATTAAAATTATAATAAATCTCCCAGGAGGACCAAAGTCGACTAGTTGATGGAGAGGAAATTACAGTTTATGAAACTATTTACTCAGCCCTGGTCTGTATTGTTTTCATTTCTTCTTCTTTTAATTTCTGGCAAACAGGTGTGGGTAGTGCATCACTGGCTCCAGTCAGCTAAAAAAGCAATGCATTTAGTCTCTGCACATGGAAACTTTGCATATAGCACAGGTGAAGTGATTTTCAAACACAAGTGATCACCTGCAAGACAGATGGAGATGCATTTTAATGCCAGGTGTGAACAAATGTACCTTGAACTGTCCACTTGTGATTGGATCACCTAGGATGCATGTTAATGCCAGTTGGGAACAGAGGCAGTAGAATGTCTCACAAATCTAGTAATACCAAACATGAGTGTGTGTGTGTGTGGTGGTGGTGGTGGGGAAGGGAGTTAAAAATATATTACCACATCAGTTGAACTAAGGTAAAGAATAAGCTGGGAAATTGGAGGAGAAGGAGGCAGACACACATATATGTATGTGTGTGTGAGAGAGAGAGAGAGAGTAAGAAAGAGAGAGCACACATGTTTTCTTGTTTGCTGTAATAATTTTTTGATATTATTATACAAAGGTAATATGTGTGTTTATTTGGCCTTGTGTTTGTCTCTTGTCCTCTTAATAATAGGAAAATACAGGAAAACTGGAGGCATTTTGCTGGTCCTCATAAAGAAACATGTTTTCACAACACAGTTTTTTAGGGTTTGGTGTAGGTGTAGTATTACTCAGATACAGTATTACATTCAGCTAATGTAAAAATTGTACTACCACACATGAATTGTCATTTAGTTTTAGAAAAGCTGATTTGATTTCTTTTAGCTTTCATCTTGTTTAGCATTCAGAATTCATCAGCAACATTGTACATAACCTGTGTGTGTGTGTGTGTGTGTGTGTGTGTGTGTGTGTGTGTGTGTGTGTGTTTAGCATAGATACAGAGATGGGTACAGAATAAGGTGTGCTGCCTCAGTACTATTCAGCTAAGGTAAGGACTGGGCTATGAAAGAGAAGAAAGGCAGAGAGGGAATGTGTGTGTATATTTGTGTGTGTGTGTGTGTGTGTGTATGTGTGTGTGTGTGTCCTTAGGGGAAGTGGTCTAAATATAGAGAAGAGAGGGAGATGAAGACCAAGCCCACTGTTGCCATGGAAACTCAGCCCTCTGTCTCTATAGTAACGCACCCATTTCTAAGCTCATGAGGTGTGACTATGACCCTTTCACTGCTAGTGTTTACGTTTGTATGTATGTATGCATGAATGTATATATCTGTGTAGGTGTGTGTGCTAGTGTGTGCATATGTGCGCGCATGTGTGTGTGTGTTCTACTCTTGGCCATGCATATTTGAAGAAATTGTTTAATCCCAAATCACATGTTAGACCTCTCAGCAGTAGAGCTCATCTGACATGTTTTTACAGTTGCCCTGTCCATGCTCCTCCCACAAATGTTTTGTTTTGTAGCCTATAGTGAGAAACTGTAGGTATAGTTTGCTACCTTGCCAAAATTGTTGGACATCTATCCAGCTGAATGTCTATCCATGCATAAAAACAATTTATTAATAATAGTAACTCATTACTGAATGTATAGTTCCAGTCTGGTAAAATCCCCCTCATACCAACTGAATACTGTAATAATTCTCCAACTCAATAAAAACAGACTTTCCTGTTAATCAAACCCATTTTTACTGTTTGCCTTCTTACTATGCATCACATTCAAGATTTAGCCCTAGTGTGGGAAAAAAGATTCCCAATACACCATTAGCTTAGTGCTAATATAAGGCACTAATGTAAAACAGTATTCTCATCACTGTGTTAATCAAGAGGAAAAACATCTTATAGGGCAAAGGTTATTGCATTTAAAGCTGTTACATATTTACTTAGCAAAAAGAGAAATATCAAATGATTGCAGGATAGATTGCTTCTTGTCCTCTTTCTATATACTTGGCAAAAATAAACTTCTTTAAACAAATTACGTTTAAAGATGAAATAATTGTTTATTGCCAATATTAATAATAATTCATTAATGAACAATTGCATATTTTAAAATATTTTATGTTTGTAATGTCTGGATTTGGCATCATTTCATGGTTTCAGCTAAACCTTCATTGAATAAGTGTAGAAGATTGTGTAGAAAGTTTGTGTTTAAAACCAATATTTCATCCTCATGTTAATCTTCAATTCTATAAAATTTAACCAGAAGAAAACAACAATGTTAAGATTATTGATAAGTTCAGCAACCTCCTTTTCTTGTTTTAAGTGTAACCTGAATGCGAACGCTATGAGTGAACTGCAGTTATTATTAATATTGCTATTTGTAAAAACAGATACAATATACAAGTTACAATTATACCCAAAAAAAAAACCAAAATACAAATATTGGCACAAATTCTATAATATACAAACTCTACAGATACACTATACAAATAACCTAAGTAAGTGCAGAGTGTGAAATGCAGTCATAGTGCACTGGAAAAAAGTATAAGTATGATTTATAATTATAATTATAAATTATAATTCAATGCAGGTAATGTATTATGTTCCCGTGGGTGGAATTTTAAGTGTGAGTTCATTACCATTGCCTCTAACCACACTGATGTGCTAAGTAATCAAGTTGTGGCCTTGAGGAGAGTTCTTAACTCAGATTTGCATTGTGACAAAATAACTTGAGAAGTTCATGGTGTAGCACTGGTCTCAGTCCCCAGATCTCTGAATGATCACCTGTGGGATGTGCTAGAGTAATGACTTTAATCTGTAGTGGCTTTACCTCATAATTTGCAGGACATAAAGGAACTGTTGCTAGCATCTTGGGGCCAAAGATGAGAGGACACCCTAGTAAAGTAATAGTATAAGTAGTAGTATTAGCAGTAATAATTATAGTAGTAGTAGTAGTAGTAGTAGTAGTTGTTGTTCTAGTAGTAGCTGTTGTAGTAGCAGTAGTAGCAGCAGTAACAGTAGTAGAATTAGCAGTAACAATAATAGTATTGGTAGTAATAGTAGTTGGACTAGCAGTAGCGATAGTAGTAATTGTATAAGTAGTAGTACTACTAGTAGTAGTAGCAGAAATAGTAGCAGCGGTAGTAGTAGTTGTAGCAGCAGTAGTAGTACTTGTACTAGCAGTAGCTGTAGTAGAAGCAACAGTAACAGTAGTATAAGTATGAGTTATAGTAGCTGTAGCAGCAGCAATAGCTGAAGTATTAGTAGTAGTGATAGTAGTAGCAGTAGTAACAGTAGTAGTAGCTGTAGTATAGTAATAGTTGTAGTACTAATTCTAGCAGTAGAAGTAGCTGTAGCAGCAGTAGAAGCAGCAGTAACAGTAGTAGTAATAGTAGTAGTAGTAGCAGTAGTAGTAGTAGTAGTGGTCATAGTAGAAGTAGTTGTACTAGCTGTAGTAGTAACTGTAATAGTAGCAGTAGAAGGAGCAGTCACAACAATAGTAATAGCATAATTGGTATACACAGTAAAAGCAGGATACAGCATGAATGTAATTTTATCTTAAATGTATGAACTAAAATTCAGACTGTATTTTGGCTGTAGCCTTTGTGTGTGTGTATGTGTGTTAAAGCAGCTCTCTTCTTCACAATGTAATGGGGGATAAGTGGGGTCCTCTCCATACAAGAGTTGGGGGGGGGGTAGGGCAGATTGTTTTACAGATGAGAGAACGACAGGAAACGAGAGGGGAAGAGAGGGGCAGAAAGAGTGGAAGAAAACAAGAAAAGGGCAACAGAGGGAATATGAGACTGGAGGGGTGAGCAAATGAAAGAGAAATTGAGAGGAGAAAGACTGAGAGGAGGATGAAGGAAGAAAGGAAAAAGTGTTCTAGCTTTAATAGGCTATTTGGGAGCACAGAAAGGAAGAGGTGCAGACAGTAATGTGAGAGGGTGAGGACGGAAGAATTATATTAAAGACTGGAGGAGAAACACTGTGCTAACAACATTATGGTGGTGTGTGTGTGTGTGTGTGTGTACGCACAGTGAGGATGGAATGCTACTGCTGAGATTATAATGAGAACATAAATATTTTACAGATTTTTGGACACCATTGTTCGTAAAACACAATCAGAAACACACAACCACATCTGTGATTGGTCATGATGTTCAAAACGTTACAAGTGGTTCATTTGCATGTTCTAGCCATCGGTGATGGGCCAATATTACAATAACGATGAACAAAAGATACTGGGCATAAATGTTATATCAGTTTTCAGTGGTGGAGAATGTGTGTGTGTGTGTGTGTGTGTGTGTGTGTGTGTGTATGTATATAATATGGGGTAAATTCACATATGCTGTTAGGCAGGGACATGTGGAAAAGCAGAGAGAAAGGGAGAGTATGAAAAAAGTAAAGAAAAATGAGATTGAAATAGTAGTGGGAAGAAATAAACACAAAATGAAAGGCAGAAAAACCAAAAATAGAAAGGATAAGTAGACAGCGGATTTCATTTGTGTGTGTGAGTGAGATTGAGTGTGTGTGAGTAAGTGAGTGTAACAGAACTATAAAGGCAGTCATATTTAGAGCACACTCTATACTGTAAGAGATTGTTTGGCCTGGATTCTAATGCAAATGCATGGAAATAATATGCAAGTGCTTTTGTGCCCTATTAAACACACACACATACACATTTGCATCGAACGTTTTTCCTTTTGATGAACAATTGTCTTCTAAATCATCCTAAATCTCTCTCTCTCACCTACAAACCTGGGCAAAAGTATGGCTATGTACAATTTTGACTCTAAATGTATTTTTTTACTCACACATGTACACACGCATGTACACACACACACCAAACCGTGTTTATTCAAGTATAAATTAGTATAGTTTTTCATTGACCCAGTGATAACCTTTCTGGTCAGAAAGTTTTCCAGTCATTTCCTTATCAATCTCTTTAGCTGAAACTATTTCATAAACACACATGCGCAAGCACACATACTGGTTTAGTTCTGGTTAGGGTGAATATGCAATTATCATCCAATTTGCTACCAAATCACCTTGAAATGTAATTATGTAAAGCTGCTTCTGTATATTATCAGCTTTATAGTTCCCCTTGAACAACATCAAACTACCCAATGAGTCATACCAAAGTATGTCAAATACATTTCTAGACATTCACAGAAAGAGAAAGCCAGAGTAGAGGCTTGCAACTCATAACAGTGTGAATACGTGAATTACCCTACCTAAGCCTCATGGGACCTAACAAAATATTGGATTTTGGCTTCTGGGCTGAGGTTTGGGTATGGTTTTTAATTATAAATTTTTATGAACTAGAAATCATGCACTCAATCTTTCACATTTTCTCTCTCTCTGACTCTCTCCCTCTGTCTTTATCTCTCACTGTTGCACACATCCATGTATCGTTAGCTACATCAGGTGGGTGGAAAGGTCACAGCAGCTCTTTCCTCTTATATGTTATGTGTGAGAGGAACCGGCAGGTTAACAAAGAATGTGTGCTGTTCTCAGTCAAGTACGATCAGCAATTCCACAAAAATACACTAATATAGCTCTAAAAACATGTCTACATTCCAGTTATGTTAATGCACAAGCAGGACTGGGTTTGGGTTGCATTAGAGCTTCAGATTTTGCAGTATTGCTCAGACAGAGGTGAGTAAGTTCTTGAAGCCAGGGGTAGAGATAGGGTTCTTGCTTTATTTTATGCTAGTTCAGACCTTAAATGTGAATATATTGTAAATGTAAAAAATCTCCTTAGAGCTCTTGTTGAGTGGCAGGTTGATAATGCAAGTCTAGGATTGATTGATTGCATTTTAGGGATGTGCAATAGCTCTGTTACATGTGGAAATTTGTGAATAATATCCATTATTAGTCCACTGCTAGTGTAAAATGCCTGTAAACCTGTATTGGAAGTTTAACACTTTTTTTGACATATATTTCTGAGTGGAAAAGAACAATCAGGTTTGGAAAAAGATTGATGGAAGGCAGTCAGGGTATGAGTGTTTCATAAAAATTGGGCATTCCTAATTGAAAATAGAATCAGACCCCCAGTCAGCAAAAAAGTATTTGGATGTAGTATGTCTATTTCTGCTAAAACGTCCAAAATAATATAATAATAAAAAAATATATTTAAAAGTTTCTTACAATGTATTTTCCATAAGTTCTGAGACATGATTTATTTTTTTATGTAAAAATAATAATTTAATTTTAATAGTTGTATTATTTATATTACACAGACTGTAATAAAAATCTTTCAGATTAGATTGGGACATTCCAAGCATGACTATGTGTCTCTACATGTTTGTGCACCTCTTAATGGCCTCATCCTGGCGCCTCTTCTTCTGGCTCTGCTCCTGCAGGTATGCCAAGTGTGTATGGTTACGAATGCGGTCACTCTCACGAGCAATGTCGGAGGCATTCTGGATTACCAGCTCATCATAGGCTCTTAAACCGTTATCCTCAACATACTGCAGAAAATGCATACATTCATCCTCACTGCCGTCCATTCTTCAGCACGACCTGCTGAGAGAGGGATCACCTGCAGAGAGGGTGGCAAATAGATAAGTCTTAGATACACATGTGCATGCACTGGCAAGTCACATTATTAGTGTCACTGCTGTACTGACAACTGTCCACTAGATGTCCAGCCATCAGTGTCATCTGGGCAGAAGTTGACCACTGATGAAGGACTATAGGTTGACTAGCACACACTGTATAGCATTAAACAATCATAAATCATTTTAAAATCTGTTAGTGCAAGTGTTTAAAAATTCCAGAAGTACTGCTGTGAGTGATACACTCTGTGCAGCACACACACACACCCTAACACCAATATCATGGCTGAGAATGATCCACGATCATAATAATACCTTCTTACTGGCAGTCCTATGGGGGTTCTGGCCATTGACATATGGGGGAAAGCAGACAAACTAACAATGCAGAGAAACAGGGGGACTACAGTTTCTAACAGTGTACTACAAAGCACATCTATATGGTAAGTGGAGCTGATATGAAGGACAATGATTAGCGATACATGCTAGGCTAGTGTGTGTGCATAAACCCACACAATGGCTTTACAAACAGCGTTTATTATACAGGGACAGTGAGATTTTGATTCTTTCACAACCATACATATACACATTGCACACACTTGGCTTTGGCATTGTGGCACTGGTATGCAAACCAAGAAAACAAAAGAAGCTACCAGATTTGAATACCGTTGGTCCATATTTGGCAAGAAAAGGAGAGTTTATGTGCTTGTTAATGTGTGTGTGTATTTATGCATTTATAGCTGAAACGTCTCAGAGCACAGCTGTAAAAAAAGGACCGGATGCAAATACCAGTTCAAAAGCCTTACTTATGTTAAAATGAACAACGGCCATAGTGTAAACAAACAAAAATAAACTGATCAGTGATTATTTTTTAACTACTCTAAAACACAAAAGTGAATCTAAGAAAATAAGTCCACTGAGGAGAGAGACAGAGAAGCAGCAGGCTGCCTGATTTAGGCTGCATCAACAAGCATAGCTGTGATAATTTTATGTGCGAGAAATGGAGGTTTATAGATGATACGACCAAAATTAAGATTCTGAATTCTGAAATTGTTAGTTTGTTAGTTGTTTATTCATTGCTGATATATAGCTAAATAGCTTTTTGTGAACACTTTCTTAGCATGTGTTTCTGGGTATGTATGTGTTTGGCCATGTGTGTGAAAGAGAGAGGGAGGGAGAGAGAGCGTGTAAATGTTCAGCAGAATTGCTCATCCTGTTAGCTCCAGCGTGCGGCACAGACAGATCTGATTGGCTAAGGCAGCTCAAGCTGGATCTAACACCCACATTATGGCACACACACTTTTATCATCTCCTCCAGCTCTCACATTCACCCTTCCCTCTCATTCTTTCTCTCTCTCTCTCTCTCTCTCTCTCTCTCTCTCTCTCTCTCGCTCTCTCTCTCTCTCTCTCGCTCTCCCTCTCTTTCTCTTTATTCAGTTCAATTCAAGATACTGCCATTGGCATGACTGTGGCAAGTACAATATTGCTAAAGAAAGTGCAGTTTAAAGGGGATTTCACAAAAGTTTAATAGTTGAATAATTAGGAATTTAATAAAGTCATTTTACCAAGGTCATTTAGGGTGGTTTGAAGTGAAACATGCCATTTTAGATAAACCTACCAAGACTGAATTGCTCATATTGGTGGTGATGGGAGCCAAATGCCTGAAATGTTTTCTATTTGAGTAATTGTAGCATATAACTATTTTAAAAAAATCTTTTAATGGTGAAGGGGTACATGCAGGGTGCTGTAAGGTTTACCATTATTAACATTAGGTATAAATAAGTAAGTAAGGTAATAGTAATAAGGTATAAATAGTCCAATAAGGAATTCTGGTAGAACTTTACATAAGACTACCCTCATATAGATGTTAATGGTTTGTAATTAGTTTATTAATGAATACTTAAAGGGTAACACTTTACCTTAAGGGTCACAAATTTGAGAGTACTTATGCCATAATTAGTGATTCATTACCTATTATTGCTATATTAGTTAACTCTTCATTAAACATTAGTAACTAGTTAGTAAATGATCAGGTACTTATGAATTAGTAATTAAGTACACAGTTAACTGATTATCTAGTTTGTCATTATTTCATAACTTAGTTACTCATTAACAATATACTAACTGCTGCTTACTTCACTGTTAATGAACTGATAAATCTGTTTACTGATACAAAGAAGTAGCAGCATATCTAACTTGTACTTAAGCATTTATTCCAATAATTTGCTGTTAATTAAACTACTGATTTAGTGTTACAGACCTGATGCTTTACTTCCACTTTTTTACCTCATATCTCAGTGCCATCTTTGCATTTTTATCATTACCTTCTTCTTTTTACTTAACCATTTCTTCCTTTTTATGTTCTGTAACTTAACCATTAATTACTATTACTTAACCATTATTTTTCTCCTTACTTCCCATTACTTAACCATTAGTTACTACATTTTGTGTCCCTCCAAGTTAAGTGATCATCTTCCTTGAGTGGACATACTGGAACACAGAGATGGTCCTCTAGGCTGCTTAATCAAAGACATAAGTAGGAAGTTCCCATTATAAGATACAATGAAAAAAGATACACATAATAACATTATCTGTTGTATTATGTAACATGACATATGTTCTTGGGAAAAAAAAACACTCTTTGATTTCTGCAATGGATAAAATCTTAAGTGTGAAGAATGATTTAATGTTGAATAAGAAGTGAATATTTAAAATGTTGTTTGTTTTTTTAAATGTAATGTCTAAGGGATGTGATTTGGCTGTAATCTGTTAAAAGACAGCACAGATGTCTTTTATTTAGTCTGTATGTGCTAACCTGCACATTCGCTTTTATTTGTTTAATTACTCTCTCCTGCTTCTTCACACTTTTACAGTTGTAGTCTTTTCTGAGACCTGTGATTTTTACTCTGACATTGTGTGTCTCCATGCATGAGGGTGTTTGCTTGTGTTCTAACCCTGTTAGTTCTGGTGCACCTGTAACTATGTAGGAATAAGCAGGAACAATACCTGTGCCCTGTAAGACTGCAGAGTCTTGGTTTCTTAATTAAGAGCTACTTTTGTTCTTGGAAAATTGGTGTGTTTTTGTTTACTGCTAGGGGCAGGTGTGTGTGTGAGTGTGTATGGGGCTGTGTATTACCAGGAAATGCTCTATGGTGGTCAGAAAGAAATTTGAAGCAGGACTAGAGTGGCAGGTTTTACCTTACATTATTCAAAATTCAGTTTCTTTTTCTTTACAGTAAATCTATATTTTGTGTGTTTCACATTTAATAACATTAATAAATTAATTATAAAAGTTTGACTGTATTCTAACTTTAATTTCAAACATACTTTCATGTTTTCTTAAAGGGGATTTTTAATTTTCAAATTTTTAACAATTACATGGAAAAGGTATAATCAAATCAAATGAAAGTGGTTGAAAAGTCAAATAAAGTGGTTTGATGTGAAATGTGCAATTGTAGAAAAACCAAGCCAGAATTGTTTAGAATAATGATGATAGGAACCGAACATCTGACAAGTTTAATGCTTTTAATGCTACCACCCAAAAAGTTATGGTAAATGATTATACACTGTATGTAAAAATGTTAAATATATTTACTGATATCTGAGACATTGACGTAGAAGATGTTTGAGAAGGTTTAAAGTAGTAAAAATAAAATGGCAGGTTTCTATCACCCCAGTTGTAAGGAGATCTAGTAAGCTTCTCTACAATTAATCATTTTGCGTCAAACCACTCTTTTAATTACTAATTTACATATGGTTAATTACATTTTGGAGAAAGTTATGAAAAATCTGTATAATTTCCTAAATGTTTGGCTTTTAGAATGGCATTGATTCAGTAACTGTATAACATCACAGTCTAACACTTCTCTAATACTGTGCCGAATTGCTTTTATTTACCCGTCACATAAAGTAGTAAAAATAAAACTCAAAGAAGCCCCGAGTTGTGCATCAATTATGCTTCAAAGTGCTTCCTTCTGCCAAAAAGTGCAACATCTTGTGTCACAGAATGTGTCATAAAACCTTTATGATGTCAAGTTCATCTCAGCATTTACAGTTTTGATCAGATTTAGCTAATATGGTTTTGTTCAGTCAGTCTGTGAAGCACTTCTTTATTGAAATTTATTCAGTACATTTCTGGCTAATCTCCTATTTGTTTAAAGTTAGCTGTTCTGAATTTGATGCTAACATGCTATCACACACTTATTTAGAATTTGACAAAAGGGTCTACAATGTTACAACCCCAAATCAGAAAAAGTTGGAATGGTATGGAAAAATGCAAATAAAAAAGAAAATAGTGATTTCTAAATTTACTTTGACTTGTTTTTCATTGCAGATAATATGAACACAAAATATTTCATGTTTTTTTTTCTGGTCAACTTCATTTCATTTGTAAATATACATTCTTTCCTGTCATTCAGACCTGCAACAAATTCCAAAAAAAGTTGGAACTGTAACGTATTGGGGAGACCCGACACATGAAAGTGAGAGAGGACCCAAGTGCTGAACGAAACGAAGGGGAAAAACACTTTTAGGTCAGGATTCGAACTCCCAACCTTGGGTATGGTAGGTACGTGCTCTAATGCTGTGACACTGGGCTGCTATAGCATACCAGCACAAGGGAGAGAGTAAGAGATCCGTCCTAAACGTGCTGTGTCAAAAAAAGTAAACTTTCAGCCAGAGCTGGGTGCGAACCCTGGCTGTCCGCATAGTAACGCGTTGTGCCCACAGTGAGCCACAGGGCTGTCTTTTTATAAGCAAACTTAAACTGCCACGAGGGCTAGTGGCGGCGCCGATCGGCGACATGCAAATTAACAGGCCCTGAACTAAAGGATAACAGGAACAAGCACAAGTGAGTGCACGCACACAAAACACACACTGTGACACACACACAAACTCGTACTGCTGCCTAGCTTGGGCAAAGGAGAGCCGAGTTGGTGTGGAGGAACCGAAGAGGGAAAACCTGAAAATACTTTTATTTTATTTATATATATATACACACGTGGACAAAATTGTTGGTACCCTTCAGTCAATGAAAGAAAAACTCAAAATGGTCACAAAA
>JBBPDA010163044.1:0-18228 GCA_037974385.1 Arnoldichthys spilopterus | reverse complement strand
ATTATTATATCTTATATATTTATATATTATATATACCTTAATAATGGCATTCATAGTCTTTAAAAAATGTGATTGGAAAAACCCTAAATGGATCAAAAGGTATCTGATTTGATTTAAGAACTTTTCCTAATGCAATTATACTTCCATAAAAACAAAACGCTTTGCACAAGCCTGTGTACAGCTGTAAGATAACTGCCTCAGCAGAAAACAATATTCAAAGTATTTGCTGTATCCTTCCTCAATTTCCAATTTTAGAAAATAGCAGATGAAATTACATCACCTTTCTAATGCACAGTAAATGTGACTCCTTTTCCTCCTTCCTCTCTCTCCCTTGCTCTCTCTCTCACTCTATCACCCTGGGATGTTGGTTAAAATAGCTCATGTCACGGAGAGATGAAGAACTCTGCATCACATGGACAAATGGCTTACACTGCACTGTGGAATGGCATTGAGGTGAAGGTTTAAATATTTAACCTTGCAATAAGTCTATTTATTTTCACTTTAAGTAAATATATATTTGACATAAGTTGCTTTCAGTCTATTCAATTAAATAAGTGCAACAACTGTGCATAAAAATCACTCATCCCCTCTATTTGTCATTGTAAAAAGTTTTAAGGCTCTTTAAATAATTGTCAAATCCCAGCCCCTACAGATCAGGGACCAACTGTTATCCTTTTTCATAATGGTTTGTGAATTTAATTGCACCAGTAAAACACTAATATTTATAAATGGTGTCCAATATGTTAAAAAGAATCAGACTCTTGCCACTCCAACAGATCAACAGAGGACACCATCTCCTATGTCCTGCACTCCACCCTCAGATATGTCAACAAGAAACATGGGAATTATGTGACGCTGACTACAGTTTAGCTTTCAGCACAATAGTCCCCTATAGACTATTCACCAAGGTTGTTTGCACAGTCCTCTGCTCTACTCTCTCCACACATGACTGCATGGCCACACACAGCTTCAACTACATTGTAAAATTTGCTGACAACATGGTGGTGCAGGATCTCCAACAACAAAAAGTTTGCCTACACCAAAACTTCAGGTGGATATGATGGACTTATCCACCATCCAGCATATCACTTCATATCGCTGAGGACCTGATATGGTGTATACATATAAGTGTATACAAGCCCAGTCAAAAAAGGCAATACAGTGTCTCTACCAACAATCATTAGGACTTTTCACTGACCCAGAACATCACCTCATGTTTTAGGAGTAGCTGTGTCCAGGACAAGGAAAAGCCCTACACAGAGTGATGCACCAGATCAGCTCTACCACCTCTGCAGGACATTTATATCAGGAGATGCAGGACCACAGCTTCTACGATCATCAGAGGTTCAACTCATCCCAGTTACTGTCTATTTAACCTGCTGAAATCAAGCGAATGCTTTAGAAGACTTATGGCCAAAACCGAGAGACTCAGGAGTTTTTATCCTCAGGCTATAAGACTTCTTAAGCAGGACATGCCACCATAGCTTCTAACTGTTAACTGTTAACTTATTATCCAGGTCACACCACCACAGCCTTTACACTGTTCCAATAAGCTTGAATCTTGAATCTTGAAATACTTCTTATTTAATAACATGTTCCTATTTCGGAGGCTCTCAATGCCTGTAATTTAATCTCTGAGATGTACAAGTCATTCAGTGTGGTCTTGTGTGAAATATTCTATTGTACAGAATTTTGGAATTGTGTAAATGGTTATATGTTCGAAACAAAATATCCATTTTATTTACTGTCCAAAAATACCAGTGAAATTCCACATGACTTTACTGACTTTAATTTGCTAAAATAGAAGTAAATCCAAATTAATACTTTTCTTCTCTTAATATTTTGACTTATAACCTCTTGCATATACATCTCCAGTACATACACATTTAAAAAAAATATCAATATCTCATCTCAAATCTATTGGTAAAACAGTGTCATAGACATCAGACAATCTATTTGTAACAATGTCCTGTAATGACTTTCTGTAAGGTAGCTTTTAGCAGCATTAAACACTTTGGACATCTGCTTTCTATTGCCATCATGAAATATTCTGACTCATCAAAATGCTCTAGCAAAGGTACAATTTCACACTGAACCTCTCTGAATTAAGTCTGTTTACACCTTAAAAAAATCAATAATGCAGATTTTTTAAACAGAATTCCCCCTTAATATCCCCCATGTTTGTGTAGCATTGTAAGCTTGTACACGGTACATGTAAATTACATCTAAATCTAACCTTTAGTCTGCAGGTACAACATTAAACCACACACAAACTTTATTTGACCAGAGCTGATGAAAAATAAGAACAATTAGGGCTAATTAACCCCAATTTAAAAAACCTGCATGTATTAGATTACATCCTCAAGGGTTGAGTATTATGCACTTCTGACCAAAGGTAATGTTTGTCATCGTATTTAAGTCAAGCAAAAGGTTTTTGGCACTTTCTCAACTGCGGTCAATCACTGCAGTGTTTTTTCATTGCTCTGTTGCACTGGACCAGGACGTCTTTTCCCATCCAAATTCTAATTATGTCTTTCACATATTAACTCCTACCAAGTCCTACCAAGGCTGCAAATGACAATGGAATGTCATTAAGCAGAAACCTCCTTCTAGTCGTACACCTTTGTCAGCACTCCCTTTCCTCACCAACTCAGAGAAAAAAAAGACTAATTAAAGTATTAATGCTCTAAGACCAGGCAGCATAGCAGCGCAGTGGGTAGTGTTGTCACTTCTCAACCCAGGTCCTTGGTTTGATGCCTGTGTGGGGAGTGGTCTAGGTCCTTTCTGTGTGGAGTTTGCATGTTCTTACCATGTCTTGTGGGTTTTGATCAGGCCTCCCACAGTCCAAAGAACTGGAGACGTTAAACTGCCCCTAGGAGCTACTGTGTCTGTATGTGTGTCTTCTCTGTAATGGACCAGCAACATGTTTAGGGTGTTTTTCTACCTTTCAGCCTGTGAGCATGGGGTTAAACTCCACTGACTCTCACCAGGATAAGCAGCTCAGAAAATGAATGCTCTAAGAATAGCCTTTTAATCAGACATTACAACCATGACTTAAATGAGGAGAGTAATAAGAATTATAGTACACACAGAGACTCAGTCTGCCTCCTTAGCCATTGTGTTGTTTTAGTTATGAAAAAAAAAATCAAACAAGGACAATAAAAACTAATAATGAAGATGGATGTGGAATGATGGGTCATAGCTCACTTTCACAGACACTTTTAGATCATCATGCTCAGCTCTTTTTAGATTTGGCACTTAAGTGGTGGAATGAACTTCCCTTAAGTGTTAGAACAGAAGACCCACCTCATCAAAGAGAATGTAGGACATGAACTCCATGTCCTAAACTAACAAACATAATAACATAACTAACAAAAGAAAATTACAAATAACATTTGCCGCTAAGCTGTAAATGTAAATGTAAATTATGCAAAATTTCCATAGGCAGATTTTTTTTTTTTTTTTAATAATGGTAAAAAAAAAATTAGGGGTCAATTTTTTATACAATTTTGTCATCCTTTAGTTTCCTCTCTGCCATGAATGTATTTGAATATTTGTGGTGCCAAAAACAGATCTCAAAACTTGTATGTATTCAGTAGCAGTTTACTGTAGTATATTTATATCAGGTAGCTTTAAATTGCTTAGTAGTCTGGTTCCTATCATTACAGCTGGTAGTAATTCTAACTCATTGAGTTTGCATATTATTTATTTATGCATTCATTTTGCAAAATCAGTACCCCTAATAAATGATGTGCATACTACATATGTGTAAGGATCTGAATCTGACTGCAGATTCCAGCTGTGGTCAAATATTCTTGTTTCTTATGCTGCACTTGATTCCTCAACAGGACTGTAAATTTGCTCCTACATGATCAGTTAATGCTTTATGGATCATGTTGCTGGGCAGAGCAGTCAGGGATTTCGGGCTCCAAGAACCACCCCATAAATGTCTGCCTATGTTTCAAATGACTCAGTTGACGCACTTCTGGATATAGAATACGTGGCTGAAACGTTTTAGTCATGGTTTATTATTGCATTATGTATAGTGTGTTATTTGATTACACCCAGATCAGTGGCACAGAGAACAACAAGAGCTTTGGTTTGTCTGGTTTTTTCTGCACACAAGGAGAAAGGAAAAGATATAGCAAGTACTATTATGATTAAGATACACTGGTCATTATCACTGTTCTTTGGTGTAACATATGAGGTACCCAATGCCAATTTTACAAATAGTCACAGTTCTAAAATCTGAATAAAAGGTTTTTTTGCAACACTGACAAGCTGTTAAAATATTACTTAGTGTGAGAACTGTTTTTTCCCCTTGTACTGTATTTTGACATGCCCCACTTCACATCATGAGTACATTAAAATAGTCTATAGTCTTTAAGAAGACTGTAATGATGTTTTTTTTTTTTTTTTACCTTTAATTGGGACACAAAATAAGAGCAAAAGGTTTATAGAATATTTAAGTTTCACCATTTTCAAACATTGCAGAATAAACATGATTTAATATGCAAAATAAATAACAAATATACATGTTACACAGGCACACACGCACACACACATATATATGTTAAGATGCTGAACCAGCAAGATGTACTACATTTTGTAGAATGCACATGCTCTTATAAATAATGGTAACCAAAGACAGGCATTATCAGTAAATTAAAAAAACAGAACTGGTTTCTAATGAACATTTATTGAACGCTATGAATTGCATGGGCAATTAAGAAAAAACTTAAGTGAATCCAAACGTTCCGTGAAATAGAAACTTTTTCTAAACCAATTACTCCATTTGATTTGATCACTCAAGCATTCCTTTTTAGAAATCGCTACTAATGGCTGGTGTCTGTAGTGCCTGAGTGTTTGTGGAGGAAGGGGAGTGTCAAGGAGGGAGCAGGAAGTTGGAAAATGTAAAGGAGGATTTTTATTATGGCCACATTATTCAATGTGCATTAATATCACAATATGAAAATTTCATTGAAATATCATGGTTATCATTAATACTGGTATATTGAGACACTCGTACGTGCTACTTTAATAATTATAGCCACATAGGCTTAAGAGTACTTCAAAAAAATAAAACATTATTAAAAACGTTAATTAAGGGAAAGATAATGTAACACAATGCCTCGATTGCAATTTTATGAGCTTGTTACTGGAACCAAAACCTAAATTTGTTTTTATTTACAGATCTGTAAGATTTGTAGGTCAGTGAAATCTTTTGTTGTTGTTTTTTTTTCAATTAAATAAAGGTCCAAGGTCATTGCATTGTTTTTATTCTTGTTTTTTATGGCACAAACATACAGTAATAAACAGGTATGAGCCCCCAGGCATTACTCATTATTTGGGTTTTATATATATATATATATATATATATATATATATATATATAGCCTGGAGGCTCACTCTGACTTGACCTTGAGGTTGTAAATTGCTGTGTTTGATTGATGGTTTTGAGATGCGCTTGTTGAATCGAAAGAGACGCTCACTCATCTCTCTGGCAGCTCTGACTCTGGTGGCATCAGCAAAAAATCCTCACCTCACGCAAATTCTGACAACTCCTCCATCCTTTCTGTTCACCCGTCAACTGAACCGAAACACGCCTTAGCACTGCCAGAAGAGCTCCAGACTGCTCCAGGCCTTCTACATCCAGCTTACACACACGTGGCGCACACAGGCTCAGTTACCTGATGGAATTACTTGGTGAAAATCAGCTGTGGAAAATTGACCAGGAGACTCTTTTGCCCTTGAGGGGGCAAACACACGCGTACACACACACACACAGACACACAGAGCAGTG
Organism: Arnoldichthys spilopterus; assembly: GCA_037974385.1. Taxonomy (NCBI): domain Eukaryota; kingdom Metazoa; phylum Chordata; class Actinopteri; order Characiformes; family Lepidarchidae; genus Arnoldichthys; species Arnoldichthys spilopterus. The sequence goes on along the minus strand of JBBPDA010163044.1, from coordinate 12,425 downwards.
ATGTGGTAATGACCAGTGAGTGCAGTCCAAGTAGCAGAGCTTTCAAGGACACAACACATGGCATAGACTTTTATACAAACTACAGCAATTTCAATTCAAGGCACATGTTTAAGGGCTGTTCCATACTGATTCAGGACCAGACTTTCATCAGTATAACCCGATCTAAAGTTATGTGCTACAAAGCAAACCTAGGGTTGCACAATAAGCTCACCAGAAAAAAAATTGGTGCATGGTTATCTGTCTCCTTGTCTTCATTATATCAGCATTGTTGTCAGATAAGGATTACACTTGTCCATTTTATCCTCAACCTGGGTGAACATTTCAGCTAGAGTTCATTTGTGCATATTTCCACATTTTACCAGCTTCTCCTCATATTGAGGTCTGGTGATTTTGCTGGTCAGTCAACTTGTCCCAGTGTTCCATCATGTCTGTTGAGATGGGAAGGCGAGGTTGCCAAGTAGTACTCCCCCAAATTGTTACACTATCATGATTCAATAAACATACAGTGTTTTGGACAAAATAAAGGACCATCATTAAGCATGCTTAAATCAAATGAATTATATCTGAGAATATATTACAGTGCCAAAAACTGTAGTGCATGTTTAGATGGTCTGATAAAAACAGTATTGAATACAGTACTCTGCCATAAACATGGACATTATATCTTGTTCTTCCTCTGTTCTATAAGCGAACATTGCATGTCAGAACACAGGACAGAGTTGAAGCCGATCCATCCGTGCTCTGCTTTAATCCATGCAGACAGACAGAGCCCCCAGATATTAAATCTGCTGAGCTTTGCTGTCACAATGGGAATACCCTTGCTGACAATAAAGAGATTGGGGAATCCATGTGTGTAGGACAGTGAAGAGTATGCTTATGACAACATTTCTGTTGCTATGCTGAGGGTTTGCATGTTTTAAAGACTTCTTAAGACTAAGACTTAAACTGCTTCATCATACCAAGAATTGCTGTTAGTGCAGTATGAATGTCAAAATTCTTAAAAACAGCACAAACCCCAGCAAACAAATGTTTATGTACAGTATGAATTATAAATTACAGAAAGGATTGGCTAAATACTAATTATAGTAAGCAAAGACTCGTACAGCACATTCTTTCTATTTGTGCTATTCTTTTGAGCATTGCCTGTTTTGAACCTGTTCTGAAGGTGAGTGTGAGGTCACAGGCATAGGGCATGTCCTCCTGAGCTCCATAATTATATTTGCTGCTGACTGTTACAAAGATGCACTGTTTCGGGAGCCTTGACCAGAGGCTCAAACCAACCACTGGGGGAAAAAAACAACACTGATAAACACCATAAATCTTTACTAATGCACAGCAGGTCAATGGACCGGAGGCCAGTAAGGCTGCTGTCTCTTGGTCCCCAAACAAACAAACCAGTTACTCTGCCTGTGACAGTTGTCTGTCCTTTACCATCTGTCACAGAAAAAAAATCTAACATGCTGCATAAGAATTGTGAAATAGTTCATCACCAGTAATGCAGTGCTGGCCTTTTCTAATAGAGTAAATTAGCAATCATAGATGTGTCAGTGATTATTAGAGTGGATAGGCTAGCATGGCACACTTTTATTTACTGAAGGGTCTTTAAAAATAATGTAGCTGGTTTGTTGGTGAATAAATATTCTATATTCTAATATTCAGCACAATTTTATCAGTAAAAATATGTAGCCCATCTGTTATCAGCCAACCTCTACCTCATCCATCCATTTAAGTGGACCACCACAGTAGTGTATCAGACTCCACAATGCAGATGGGTCTAGCAAAAATATTCAGCCAGCAGTGGCCCTGTGGACACTGACCCTTAATAAAGCATAGAGGATGGCTAACAAAAATTATTATGGAAAACTGTAGAATTGACAGGTGACCAGTATGTGCTCACAGTATTCGGAAAATCCCACTAATGAGATCCGGCTGACAAAGGTCCACCACCCAAATATGTGGAGGTGACCCAATAGTGATCCTTTTCATTGAAGGACGGGGAAGATGTGGGCTGATTAACTGTGGAACAACAGATGGGCTACAGTAAGTAATTGTGTACCTTCGAACTGCATCAATATGGTAGGTGTATAAAGAAATAACAGGGTGCGAAGAAGGTGTAACAAAAACTGTCAGCTTACTGTATAGTACCCAAAATATTTGTGTGTTCTGGTCAAATGACAACTTTTGTTGATTTTGAAAATAAATAACCATCATCTACAGAGAACACAACTATAATTACTACAGATCTGATACAAACAGCATTCCATGTGATAAACAACAGGTGCAGCTGATTTAACACATAAGTGGCTATTATGTCTGGTGCTACATGTGATGCAATTGCATTTCAAGGTCCAAACACACTTTATATCCTAAAAGCACTATGCTGCACAGCTAGCCTATAGCATAGCGAAACGTGCCACGGCACTTCTTTTTGTCGCTCTAAACATGCTGCACATGCTCTTGACTGAAATAGCACACTCAACAATCTCTCTTTACTGTCTAGTTTTTACTCACTTTAGGTGAGACTGAAGTTAGCATTGTATTTTAGTTTTTCTTATAACCCGACATTTCCGAGCACCCTCACTATATAATACTAGGGAAGTTTATTGGTATTGGAAATGAAAAATCTTTCGTAATTGTTTTTTAATTTGAACTTCAGAACTTTTATGTATTTTTCCAATATGTAAAACTCAGCAAATAAAGAGAAATTGTGCATGTATGAATCAAAATGCCTAATTTAAGTTTTCTCTGTGTACTTGTTTTCACTTAGAAAATAAACCAAACATGTAATCTGACCATGGGTGTTATATGCCTTAGCTATTACATTCACAAAGACATTTCTAAATAGATCAAATGGGGTATATCAGTTGCTTTAAACCCTGGGGACCCTCATAACTGAACTGTTTAAAGCTTTCAACCTATTCTAATGCAGATTTTAGGCAGTTAGTCTCCAGCACTGGAGCTAAGCAGCACTGCTGAATGCAATCATTAGTGTTCAGTGTGACAAACAGTAAAAGGAGACCAGTGTGTGTGCCACAGGAAGTCCAATTACTCTGCTATGAATGCATAACACATCCATTTTGGATAATAGGATTCTTCAACTGGATGCACACTTTTCTGCTCTATTTCCATTTAGGGTGTAGGGATTGAGGCAATACTTTTATATCAGATGAAAAGCTGAAATATTCAGTGCCCAAGGTCTGTATTCTCAAGGGCACCACATCACAAAGATCATCATAAGATGGCAAAACCACTATCACACCTAAGATAATCTTACTACTATACCGATGCTTCTGGGGAAAAAGATCTGGTCAGCAAGTTTTAAGGTCTAACGACAAATCAAAATTAAGCAGATTCATCTTCCCCTGTAGCCTAAATCAGGTGTAAACAACCTTAATGTTCCAGAATTCAAAATTTATCTCTAACTCTTATATGGCTATATTCGTTGGGTCCTCTGTGCAGGACTTATGTAGAATTACATGGACTTCTGGATAAGGTGTAGCACTACAAGAGGACTAACCAAGCCAACAAAGCTTTATTGTTGATAAACACTGTCCTCTGCAGGCCAGAAAGGGTAAAAAGCAGCCTTAACCACTGCAAATCAGTATGTTCAGCCTAACAGGAAGAATCAGATCACAGGATCAAATTCCAGAATTGATATTTATTTTTAAATGTATCCGAAATACATCCATACATCTGCAGAACTATCATCTGAGCAACACTGACAGAAAAGAAACTATACTTTGCTCAACAATCTAAGACTGATCAAATTGGTGAGTGAGCAGATGTTTTCATGTTACACCGCTCCATGCAGACAGGCCTCCATCTGCCGGAGTTCCTGCAGCTCCTCACAATTAGGGTCACAGTGCAGGGAGAGGAGACGCTGGGCTGTGGGAATTACTGACAGAGCAGCTCGCGCGTCTCTCCTGTGGGCGTTGAACATGGAAAAAAAATGTCTATAGGTTTAAAAAATATTTATGTAAATGTTTATGGAGAGATAATATATATACCTGCCACAGTATAAGCTACATGTACCAATTGAGCTGTCAGTTTGGAAAATACATCCACCATAAGTGCAATATGTAGGCATAACATTCTTTGTTGTAGCTCATTGGCTGCTGTACAATTTCTCAGCCAGCCCTTACGCCATCCATCAGGACCAATGCTGATCACATATTATCTAGGTGTTTCTCAGGACAGTAGTGACACCATCATGGTAGTAGCATGACAGTGTGTGTGTAGATGTTAATATGACTATCAAGCAGAGCAATGTTGTTGGCCTTTTTAAACAGGGTAACTTAGGGGAATAAGCCTACAGTGTAATCTTTTACACTGAGACATTTACTCAGTAGCAACACTCTGAATGACTGGTATTTATTTCCCTATATATCTGATTTTGGTGACATCATGGAGAAAGCGATCATCATTGATGTCATTCCTGTGGGTGTAACCTAGTCAACTTAAACCTCCGTGAACATTTACCTTGAATCACTAACACACTCAATAATAATGCTGAATTTGTTTTTGATTGTTTGAAAAGAAGTGAGTCTGAATTCTTACCCATTGAAATACAGCTGTGTCAGTTTAAACAGCTGCTGGCCCAGCTCCATACTGTTCTCCCCATACTGGAAACGAACAGCAGCAACACTACATTTCAAATGTGAAGCAGCCTGCTTCCAGTCCCCTGCAGAGCACACAATAATAAATTGTTTTATCATGGCATGAAAAAAAGATTTCCGAGGACCTCAGAAATAGAGTTGTTGATGCTCTTCTGACTAGAAAAGTTACAAAACCATCTCTCACACTCTCTCATACCCTCACCTCTTTTCCACTGGGGTGTGGTACGGATCTAGTTCTGCCTTGGTTGTCTTCTGAGAACTAGCCCACATTTTGACAGGCTTGAGAACCGAATGTTACGTAGCAGATGTTTGGCAAATAACTGTTTATTATAAATGTTTTTTTTCATAAATGTATGACCATTGTGTTCCAGATGACAGGTGGGTGCTGTTTTTGAGTTTGTTGGCCAAATAACAAATAAAGCACAGAATACTACTGGGTTTTCACAACTACTTTTAATGCTTTCAGTCATGTTTTAGTAAAGTAGTGGCAAATCTCTTGCAGTAACCCCTCCTTTAGCCGCTAGTGACACCAGCTATTTTGCAGAAAATGTGCAGAATCTGTTCTAGATTTGGAACCAGCACTGTTTGATGGAAAAGAGGTATAAGAAGTTTGGACAAATTCAATAATATTTTGCTGCAAAAAAGAGGTTATGCCAGAAGCTGAAAGCAAAGGTTCCCTCAATAAATACATAGGAAAATATGTGTCTCATTTGTTTAATTGGGTTCTCTTAATCTGCATTTAGGACTTGTGCAAGATTCCGCAGATGTTTTTCAGTAAACTTTATGAACAGATATAAAGTGTTCTGAAGGGTTCTCAAAGTTTCAAGCACCACTTTATGTATGAATCTATTAATCTTTACTACTACTACTAATATTACTACTATTATTGGTATTACTGATGTTAGTACTACTACTACTAATATTTTCAGGTTCTAAAGAGTGTTCTCACCCATGGTAGCATACACACGTGCTGTTGCATCAGCTAGTTCCCCCTGCACTGGGTGAGTCTTCATTAGGGTGCTGTCTGCCTGGGTAACTGCTTCTTGTAAGACCTCCAGGGCTTTAACTAGAGGCCAACAAACAAACATTTATTTGTTACTTTATATTATATATTCTAGTACATTCCAGCTTGGTTTGTCATCTACAGGGAAAACGCATGCTTATTAATGAACTTTGTCTCCCCACCTACTCTGTTGTTTTCCATGAGTTCTAAAGCTTGGTCAAGATGGTGCTGTAGCATCTGTATTCTTGTCTGCAGTTCTGTATTTGAGATTTCATAATTACAAGATGACTGTGAACAAATATGCACATCTGCATTGGCCTGAAACAAAAAGGAAAGTCCTGAGTTATTTTTTCTGAAACTTACACAACAGGGATTTCTTTATCTCTATGCATAATGGTGAATCTAGAGTTAAACACACTTATTTTATTAGACTGTGAAACAAATGGTTATTTTTGGCCTGAAGCATTACCTGAAGGGAGCTTCCACACCTCTCACACTTGAGTCCAGGGGCTGCTAATGTTTGCTTTGAACTTCTAGGAGATAGCTCCAGCTCACAAGCTTCACAGTGGCATTGGAAGAAGTACTGCTCCAGCAGGAGGCACTGGCGTTCCCAAACATCCATTCTGCTATAGTGTGGGCCTGGGGAAGGGGGACAAGATTATTGACATTCTGTATAAATGTTTTACAATAATTTGAGAATTAAACAAATGTGCAGAAACTTTTAAGTTACTTATTTTTATACCATAGCAGTGCAACAGCTCCTGTCCTGCAGTGATGTCTTTGCATGTTCTGATGGTTACGGTAACACCTGAAGCAGAGCAAACTGGACTATCTGAATTAAGCCCCAGACTGAAGCAAATGCTGGTATTAGGGCAGCAGGAATGGTTGAGCAGACTGAGAACAGGAAAAACTGCAGTGGCAATGCGTACCTCCTCACTGGACTGCACTGTCAGGTTGTTGTCTTCTAGAAAAGAAGAAAGCCTTCAGTGAGACTGAACAGAGCAATAATCCATTCACAATCCCGGCCCAACCAAAAAGTGCCTTTATGTACCATTATCCAGGCATGGCTGAGTGATAACTTACTGTGTGAGGTTTATTGAGAGAGATTTATAACAACATTGAGATGTGAACTGAAAAACTTTCTTCAGTGCTCCACAATGCATTGTTTTTTTTAATCAGGGTGAAGCCTTATTGATACTGGCAATAAACAGTGCACACTCCATATATCAGTGAATGTTTTATTACGTACTATTACTATTACGTATCACAAATGTTTTTGTTTCTTAATGCACTGCAACGGTATTCAATGGTCATGCATGTACATTGAATTGATTTAAAAATTCAGATTTCCAAGACTTATTAAGACAAATGTGTTTAGAGTGTTATGAAATGAGTCTGATGAAATGGATTGGATATTTGCATTATATATTTATTTTTTGGAATGCAGGTTATTGATGAAAACTGGTCAAAATAAAAAAAAAATCACTGAAAAGAGAAAGTATTTATTAGAATTTTAAAAAATCTAAATATTGATATATCATAATATTTTTTTGGCACTTTATCAATACCACTGCATCAAGTATTGTTTTTTTTACATTTTAAAAATGCATTTAAAATACTTTTATTTAGGTACATACTTTTATAACAGGGCTTCTCAAGTCCACAAGATGGTGCAAGACCTCAGTCACATTGTAAAATCTAGAGTAGTTAATTAACTGTTAGCCATTTTGGACAGACTGTTTTAGTGTTCTGGTGACAAACACATGCATCTTTATTTGTCCTATATTTTACTGGTCAGTGACATTACACAGTATCCCCACTGTCAGCAAATAAACACCATGTATCTCATTAAAGCTTTGTGACTCATCAGTTTCTCTTTATTGCAAATGACAATGGTGTGCCACAACCAGTTGTCCCTGGCATTTTTGCATGTGCTAGTGAGCTAGCTCAAGCTTGGTGACTTTTAAGGCATCACTGTACTGTGAAGCCAGGTCATTTATTGTGACCTTTCATACGGTTGTGATGTTAGCTGTGCATGCTAGCTCATATCTGAACAAATAGACTTTCTGTTGTGTAGTCACACAGACAAGATCAAGACCAAGAACCAGGTACTTGCCATTTTGGTTTAATTTGGAACAGAGTTTAAGATCCTAAGCCAACAGTAATGGAAAGAATTGCAATAATATTGTCTCATGGCCCAAAAATCATGACAGTATCATATCACCACCTCTGTGGCAAATCCCACCCCTGTATTTATCTTATGATCCCTGAATGAATAAATGAGTTGGGTCTGACCTTTGACTCTGACTGCAGTCACAGCTTGTGCGTTACATCGGAGTTGCATCAGGTGTCTCAGAGCTGTAGCTCCCAGCATGCTCTGCTCTGCTCCCCAGTGCCCTCTCCCTCCTTTCTGCTCATGGCATGACCATGTTTCGGAAGAAGGCCCCAACTCTTTCAGCCTCTCACAGATTGACGCCATGGTGAGAGCCAACAGGAAGCGTAAGCTGGGGGAATGGTTAACCACATGTGGTAACAAGCTATAGATTCCCAAGTATGACTTGCCATGATAATTCAAATGGTCAGAACCCTCCGAACATCTGCTGGACTCTACTATGCTCAGTTCTGACAGTGAGCCCTCAAGACAGCAAGAATGTTCTCCACAGGAGCCAGATCTGCCATTGCTTACGTCATTGCTGACACACACTGCCTCTGGCACAAGGTTAACTTTGTTGAAATGACTCTCTCTTGCCTGCTGTACCTCGTTTGGCCCAGCTTTAAGAGCCACTCGCAGGGCCAGATGCACCAGCACTCCGAAGGCCAACAGCTCCGAACCAGCAGGGCATTCCCAGCAGTGGTACTGCATCCATGCCTCACTTGCACAACTCAGTCCACAGTACTGAGCATAGCTACAGCCTGGACATGGCACAGTGCTTACAGTCTGACATAAGCATTGATGGCAGTATCTGTGCTCTTTTCCAAATACGCAGGGTTTGCTGGTCTTTGTGTGGTGTCCATCGCCAGGTACAAGAACTAAGCTGAAAGCCTCATCCTTAACCACTACTTCTCCTGCTGCCTTATTCTCAGCAGCCAGCAAGTGACGACCCTTTTGAGGAGTGAACTGAACAGACACTCCGGTTGCCAGGCCAGTATTACCATACTCCTTGTTTGCATTCTGTGACGCCGGATGCTTTGAGGATAGTGCTTTTGATTGTTCCTGTTCCTTAAGCCGATTCACACACTGTGTCCGCCTGTCCATCAGCTTGCACTGCAGGTGGCTTGGATATCCTGCATCAAAAGCCCACTGGATGTCCTCAAGGCATTTCTAAATAACAGACACAGCCAAAGAACACAGACTCACTTGGATACCGTGCTTTAACATAAACAACACTGGCAGAAAAAACAAAGGGCAAAACTGATTTAGATACTGAAACTTACACTGTACAGACCAAGGTGGAAGAGGGCAGCTGAACGATTGGCATGGCATAAAGACAGCTGCTCTGTATTCTTTTCGGCATGACACACACCCTAAAATAAAAAGAGAGAATTAGAAATGCTTAAATGCATTTATAATCTTCAGTATTAGGACCAAAAACCCTGCACATTTAATTCAATTAGATGTTTAGTGGCAGTTTAACACCCTGAATTACACCTGACTGCTTTGTCAAAACAAGTACAAGACTGATTGGGTGACACTACCTGATCCTTAGCTAAACTGCCACTAAAGTAGTAGAACTACTAAAGTATCAAATTACATCATGACCAGCACAACTAAAACAAAATGGCACTAAAGATTACTTATTACTAGGGGTGGGAATATAATTAATTACACGTTAATTGTGATTAATTTAAAATGCACTAAAAATAATGCAATTAAAAAAAATCACACTTTGCATTCCAAGCAAAGGGGAACTTTTGTCAATGCATGATTTCCTGGTACACCGATTACATTGATGCACATTCAAAAGACCACCTGACAGAAGCCTTGATAAAAGCATGATTTTTAAATTTATTTTTATTGAACATTGCTGCATTTTTTAATACTGTATTTTTGTCAGTTGTTGCTTAAGTAAACATTACAATTCTGCCCACTACAATGAACACTGCGGCTTTTTCTTTTTTTAACAAAGGGCAAATTGAAATTACTCTTAAAACTCTGCATTTTCCAACAACAAAATATCTCACAATGTAATGAGTAATTCATAGTCTTGCTATTGTTCTTTGTGCAATTTGTCTGAACTAGTGGCTAGTCCCAATATAATATTCACCGCATGTCAATACTACCAATATTATATAAATAGTAGCCTTCACACCTGATCTTCTCCTTACCCTGGAGTAATACAGAGCGGCAGATGTGTAGTCCTTGGCTTTAAAACTGAGGTTACCTTGCTCCCTGAAGTTAGCTGCATATTCAGCAGACTTATTCACAGGGTATTTCTCAGCAATTCTTGACAAAGCTTTGAGATCCTCTGGTCTGCGTTGAAACAGTAAGACATGAGAAACAGTAAACAATTAAAGCTGTGTATATACAGCTTTAGAATGAGAATGGAAGTTTGCTGCCTCGGTTTTTGCTATGGCAATTTGCATATACTCCAGAACATTATGAAGGGTGATCAGATGAATTGCAATTAATTGCAAAGTCCCTCTTTGCCATGAAAAGTAACTTAATCCCCAAAAAAACATTTCCACTCTGTTTCTGCCTTGCCACAAAAGGACCTGCTGAGATCACTGGATGCTTTAAAAGGAGAGTGGTGCTTGAAATCATTGTTCTTCCTCTGTTAACCATGGTTACCTACAAGGAAACATGTGCAGTCATCATTGCTTTGCACAAAAAGGGCAAGGATATTGCTGCTAGTAAGAGTGCACCTAAATCAACCACTTATCGGATCATCAAGAACTTTAAGAAGAGTGTTCTAACTCACAATTTGCCTAAAAACACAGCCATAAATAAAGGATGGTACCAGAACATCTTCCAAGAGCAACTTCTCCCAACCATCCAAAACCAGTTTGGTGAAGAACAATGCCTTTTCCAGCATGTTGGAGCACCGTGCCATAAAGCAAAAGTGATAACTAAGTGGCTCAGGGAACAAAACTGACCAGGAAACTCAGACCTTTAACCCATTAAGAAGTTGTGGTCAATTCCTTAAGAGGCAGGTGGATAAAAAAAAAAACACAATTCTGACAAACTCCAAGCATTTTTTATGCTAGAATGGGCTGACATTAGTTAGGAATTGGCCCAGAAGCTGACTGACAGCATGCCAGGGCAAATTGCTGAGGTCTTGTTGAGGCCTAACACTGCAAATACTGACTCTTTGCATAAATTTAATGTAATTGTCAGGAAAAGCCTTTGAAACTTATGAATTGCTTGTAATTATACTTCAGCACCTTAGAAACATCTGACAAAAAGATCTAAAACAATAAAGCAGCAAACTTTATGAAAACTAATACATACCAATACGTCATTCTCAAAACTTTTGGCCACGACTGCATATGTGTGCTTATATGTATGTATGTATATGTTCATTGAGTTAATAATAAATAAACATGCCAAAATATGGTACCATCAGAGTTAACAATACGTAAGTGCTCCTCGTTCTGGTAAAACATTGAAATGATAGGAAAAGTGCATTTAATGGGACAGAGCACAAGAACTGAATGTAAAAGTGGGGAAAAGAGCAGCTGAAGGTACTGACTTTACTCGGGACTGCGCGAAGCGGAAAATCTCATCTATGTCTGTCAGGAGAGAAAATCTCTCTCTTTTCGCAGATGCCAGTCGGGTCCATTTCTGCTCAATATGCTGTGCCCACTCTGGACAAGGGAGATCCATCTATGCCGCAAATAAAGTTAAATCCTGCAAACTACATAATATAAAATGTAAACAAACTAAAGAACCTAAAAGCAATCTCCGAATACCACAGTTTGCATTTCCCAGCAGTGACGCAACTTCCGGCGAGAACTCGGCACCTCATTTCAAAATACAAGTTCTTCTTTCTTTACAAATTCACATTTTCAGGCAGTAATGCAGAATACTAGAGTAATACATCTATAGATTAAAAAACTACCTTAAAATGATACAATGATACTTAAGTCTAATAAAGTCTAATAATGTTTCTAGCTTTGCTGAACTAAAAACCTGCTGCAAGAGTTGGGTAAAATGAATTTGCCGCACGGGAATATTCTGTACGATGGCGCCACCTGCTGGTTTAATTGCTGTATATGCTCATCCTAAAGCCCTAATAATAATAATAATAATAACAACAACAATAATAATAATTAAATAATTAAAATAATAATAATAATAATAATAATAATAATAATAATAATAATAATAATAATAATTATTATAATAATAATAATAATTATTATTATTATTATTATTATTATTAATCACAATAGTATTAATGATAATTATAATATTCTCTTCCATTTGGAAGGCAGCTTAAGCAAACTTTTAAGGCTGTTTTCCACAGAACGGCTCTGTTGTGCATGTTTTTGTTTTCCAGCTTTAAACACACCTGATCACAACTTAATTAGCTTATCAACAAGTCTCTCCTGGGTTTAATTCCCTTTGGATTAATACAGTATCTCTCTCTGTCTGTCTGTCTGTCTGTCTGTCTATCTATCCATCCATTCATTACTGTGCAATCTTTGAGGAGGCTCTGAGTCCAAGAATTTCACTGCTGGTAATGATACCTCATTGTTACCTGTAAATGACAATAAACTTGAACTTGAATTCCATCCATCCATCCATCCATCCATCCATCCATCCATCCATCCATCCATCCATCCATCCATCCATCCATCCATCC